>NQII01010569.1:0-32874 GCA_002778355.1 Clitarchus hookeri
CCACATTCAGGTATGAAGCACTATCCTAAGCCCTAAATTACTACACTCACAAAATATGAAATACAAATTGTTTTCTCAATTAACTTCTAAAATTTAATTTTTACCTGAACCAAACAAATTAAATGTTTTACGAAGGTACGAATTGCTTTAATTTTTCGAAGGGTATTATGGAATAGTTGTTTTACTATTACAGTACTTTACCATTACAGTTCAACTCAAATAAGTATATTTACTAATTACAATAACAGTGGTTCAGGGCTAAGCAAAGGGTGTCACGATAACTATCTAAATAGAAATAAATGAAAATTCATCGCAGGAAGAGTATAGTTACCTACTGTTGTTTACCCACAAAGTCTTCATGAAAAATTAGTTGGACATCTACAATTATTAAAAATATGTTTTACGATTTATACACTTTGTCAACTCTCAATTAGCTTTTTATTTCAAAAAATACATTTATCTATTNTCAACTCTGAATTAGCTTTTTATTTCAAAAAATACATTTATCTATTAATAAAATTCCGCAAACAAATACTTTTGGTGAAAAGACTTTTCGTGAGACAAGAATAAAATGAAGTTTTGACTGTCTGTAATGAATGGGAGACGAATGGATAGTAAAGGTAAGCTACATTATAGAGGAAAATTAGAGAAAACTGTTCAAAAAAAGGGTAGATATATCGTACATATATAATTTAATGTGTTTGTAAAGCGGGGAGACAAATGTAGCCCCTAGGTGATGAGTAACTCGCAGAATTTAAGTATATGAACTAAAGCGGATTATTTGATATGTAGAATCGGTAATATTTATACAAATTAAATTAACAATTATTTTCTCTATTCTTCTCACGATTAATGCGCACATATACGAATAACATTCCTGCACATCTCAGTTGATTTTCATTATGGAAGTTATGGCCGTCTAGTTGTTTTCNATTTTCTCTATTCTTCTCACGATTAATGCGCACATATACGAATAACATTCCTGCACATCTCAGTTGATTTTCATTATGGAAGTTATGGCCGTCTAGTTGTTTTCAGAGTTCAAATAAATCATGAACATCAAATTTCCGCAATATNTTTCATTATGGAAGTTATGGCCGTCTAGTTGTTTTCAGAGTTCAAATAAATCATGAACATCAAATTTCCGCAATATTTTCTTAGCCACATGAAATTCATAATACATATACGCCTGTGAAAATGTAATTTTAAGAGTTAAATTTAGTAGTCTACATCATTTATTTTCTTGTAACAAAAATCTAAGAACTCTTGACTGTTAGCTGAGCCGGAAATGTTCCCATGTTATATCCTAAATACATTTTGTTTTCTGCCCTTCACCGTTCGGAAATTTAAAAACGTACACTTTACGGCCATTCTTGTTATTACCCATGTGGAGTGGAACATGTCACTTGAAAACCATTTCAATACAAAAACTTCTGTAACTTGTAAATGTTATCATACCAAACATTTTTTTAACTGCCGATAATAATCACAGCACAATGACACGTCCATACAAACTCAGCTGCCTTCAGTAACTACCAGTCCAACGTATTCATCTGGTGGCTGTTGGCCTAATGTGTGTGACGTCACGTGCTCAGTCAGAGCTCGAGAGCGCACGGGCCTTCTTTATCAAGTTGGTGTTGCCTAAGTGCCCGTCTGTTGCGATGGAATCCAAAATGGCTGACGAATCCTGAATCCCATGCCCGATGCCATAGCGCCAAATCTCTCCAAATGATACTACTTATAACCAAATAAAAAATTCGGAAACATTTTTTTTTTACATGTGTGATTGTAATTCACGATAAGAAGAGTCTCTGCGAAGAAATGTCCGCCTCAAAATACAATGTGCGTTGATGTTACGTGGTTAGTTTTCAATGAAACTCAGAGAGTGTCTATCGCTTGGAATTAAAAATTATAATGCGAAATGAGACTGTTAAATATTGATGACGTAATTCCATATGTACGATCGGTAGTTGCTCAGTTATCACGCAAAAAAATTTTTAATCGTAGGTAGCGTTTAACGCGCGTCGACAGCGAGGTCATTAGAGACGGAGCAAGTTGCTCAGAGAAGGAGGAACGGGGAAGGAATCCATANATTTTTATCGTAGGTAGGGCTTAACGCGCGTCGACAGCGAGGTCATTAGAGACGGAGCAAGTTGCTCAGAGAAGGAGGAACGGGGAAGGAATCCAGAGAGGTCATTAGAGACGGAGCAAGTTGCTCAGAGAAGGAGGAATGGGGAAGGAATCGCCCACGGCCTGCAGTAAGAAACCATTCCACAATTCGCATGGAGTGATTTCCGAAAGCCATGGAACACAGAAAAAATAATGGCTGGACTAGGATTCGAACCCAGGTCTTCCCGAACGCGAGTCTTAAGGTTTACAACTCCGCAACCTCTCTCAGTTTTTTTTAATCGTAAACCCTCAGTTAGTCGTCTGAAGTTTTTTTTTCGCAGGGTAATTTCTTGAATCAAGCGCTTATCCTCGTATTTGAAAGTAGCTCAGTCACAGGAACCGTAATCGCTTGGCCAACTTATTATGTGTTTTGACATCTGATTGGCTACCTAGACGGACTGGAAATTTTCGCGAATTCATTTTAGGACAAAATAGACTTTAAACACATGTGTATTTATGTTATGTCTGCAATTGGATCACTGTTCATTAGACACATCCAGGTTAACTCTGGATCAATGCAATACCTGCAAGAAGAGAGGCACCAAATCCCGTGCCACGAGGTAACAACCGATGAGCAAACAGCCGAGGCTCAAGAATGCATTGGGCAGTGGAGCCAACCTAAAGGTGGTTAAAAACGCTTAATTTTCGTGTCCCTAACTGACATAGGCTGTTCACTGTTAATTGAGCACTTTTGAAATCAACCATAAAAAAGTCACCTCCCCTAACTACATATTATATTTTAACGTCCACACTGGACTGGAATGCGCGAAGTTAAGTTGGTAACAATGGAGGGAAAGTATTTCCATGTCTTTACGATGAATGAGTATTAGGGAAACATTTGGAAGTAGTGAAATTACTTTTTTTTCCTTCTGTTTTTGATGCATATAAGTGTAAGAATACGGAAATTGTTTAAGATTCGGTAGGCAGGGGACCTTTCTCATTGGACGGTATGTTCTGCTGTGTACAGTGCATACCGTTCAAGCCACTTCACACGCAACGTCCCAGATAGAGGACACTGAGACTGAAAGGTTTATGCAAAGCTTTCAAAAGTGTTCCCGTTACCGTGAACAGCCTACAGGCGAGGGAAGACACGTGGAGGACGTTGTCACGTGACCATTATTTCCCGAGGCGAGTGGGAGCGCAGTCTCTTGCCCGGCGAACCGGTTAGCTGAGTCAGACGTAGGGCAGGTCTGCTCCGCCGATGCAAGGGGAAGAACCACGCTATCGCCAGACTTCCGAGAAGAGAGAACGAGCGAGCGAGAGAGAGAGAGAGAGAGAGAGGTATAATGACCGTAGCCTGCTCGAGCGACGCGCCTTCGGCTGCACAGACACACACACACGCACACGCACACACACGTACCTTCCGGGAAGGCCGGGGCAGTTAGTCGTCTGCCTGGTGACCCCCACGTTGACCCTTCGGGATCTCCTTCCACTGAGGTGCGTGTGCGTCTGGTCTTGGGGAAGTTCCTAACCTTTCCCTTAGAGTGAGCGAAGCGAGTGAAGAGATTTGGGCAGCTCTTGACATCAAAGTCTTGAGATCCGATGAGGGTGAAGCGAGGTGAGTATGGAGCAGCGCCGGAATGCAAGGGGGCGGGGGAAATCAGGATATCGCATATTTCGGCACGATTCCCCACATGTGAAAATCCGGGAGCGACCCCGATTGGAATCGAACCCGGTTCGTCTTGGTGGGAGGCGAGCAGTCTAACCGCTCAGCCACCGCGTCCCCATGCACTTGGAAAAAATGCATATTTCTGTAAGAACCAAATTTTTTTAAAATACCGGGCAGTAGTATCGCATGAAATAATGTCAAATGTTGCGGTCCTGTTTGGTGATGTGTCTGTAACTGTTAATATAAATCTCAGGGCAAATTAAAGTGAACCACTTGATCCCGTTCCAATATCGCTCATTTGACACAATCACGGCTACGCCTGTCTTTCACAGAGGCCATTTATGCAGTATCATCGAGGCTGGCTATTGTTTCCGACCGAGAACAACCTTCGACTGGCCCGGAAATCGACGTGATCAAGGCACTGTTAGGACCTAAGAGAAAAGTAGAACACTTTGTATTTGCGAGATCCTTTATGGCAGCAGACAGTAGACGAAGGACGTGGTGTTCGTAGCTTTCCCTCTCAATTGTCGAGCCGGGCGGGTCTTGTTCTCGTATGGGCTGACACTGTAAAACTAGGAAAAAATTGTTCATCAAAGATATATTTAAAAAACACTGTAGCGTTCTGATTCTTTTACGACTCGATGATGCATTGCTTTTAATTTGGTGAAATTTTTAAGTGTCTTGAAAAGGCATGGTTTAAGCGAGTATAATCAATTTACGGTTACTTTCAACTTTTCTGATGGCCAGGTAAAGTTCTACTTTCAGGATATCCCTCCGCCTCATTCAAATAAAACCTTGACAAGTATAGAAAATCAAACCAAAGTGACAAAGCACCACATTGGTGCGCACTCAGTGTAATACTATTTTGCATGAGAACTGTTTCTCACTAGGCATTACCAACACACCTATTTTCTCCCTGCTTTTATTTATATTAGTTATAAATTAAATATTAAGATTTCCGGATAAACTATAGGTAAAACGTCATTTAAACCAAAAATATAATATTGTAGTGTGGAGAGAAGTTTAAAAAAAAAAAAAAAAATGACGTTTAATACGTGTCATATTTGGGAAAAAACTAAACACGTTATTCATAGGGTAATTTCTCTAAGGTTTGATTCAAAAAGTTTGAAGAAACAGTGAATGGTATATAAACACTATTTATGTAGGAAATGCGAAGCAATCAGCCAGGGCCTGTATTAAGGGACCACCCCAGCAATCGCCAGGAGTGATTTCTGAAAACCCTAGAAAACCTAAATAAAGATGGCCAGGCCAGGGATCGAACCCGGGTCCTTTACCACCGCGCTTACCTCGTTAGGGTTTTGTACTCGGTCGGGCACTCTGTAGACCAGTCATATAAGCCTCAAGAGTCTCACGAGTTCTCATTGGCTCAGAGAAATGGGAATGTAGCTTGCACACACAACCAATTACGGAAGGAAAATTTCTGACGTGCACAGTAAGTCGAAACCTAATAGGTAAGGCCACCTTTTTTTTTTCGCGAAACAATTTGCGCACAGGATAGACTCAACGTTAGACGTACACACGAGCAGGTATCCTTTGGCTATTGGCCACGTGCCTGTGTGAAGATAAATTCTCTATTTGACTGGGCCTATAAGAAATACGTTACTCCGGGACTCGACTTTCGTGATTAGCTGGCACACACTTCAGACGCGTGAGAGTTAAAATCACCCAACCACTAAATTGTTTCTGAACTAACGTGTTTTCCAGCACAGCTAGTTGCGGAATCTTTTCGCGAAAAACAAGTGGCCCTACTAAGATGAAACAGTAAATTAACAGTTTTCCGCTATAAACCATTAAGTGTATGCATACGGTATTGACTTAACGCCGTGTCTCAATCTAAAGAGTACTCTTTCGAGAGAGTACTCTTTCGCACAACCTGGCGAGAGCACTGTTTCGCGCTCTTTCCCGCTCTCGCTCTGTGAAATTGAGACAAACACTCTCTCGTTTCTCTCCTGGATAATAGTTAGGGCAAAAAATACTATTGTTTTTGGTTTTATACAATCCGCCATGTTACATTAAAGTGACAAACGAGACTTTGTCAGAAATCCTTATCTATATATAGGCTAACTATAAATACGTGTTATGTAAGTTATTTCGTCGACTAAAACAGTTAGCATTATTCACTTAGAGGTTTTGGAGTATAAAGCTTCTATAACCTTATTAAAACCCTGAAACTATGTGAACAAATATGGCGCGTGGTCAGAGAGTGCGAGAGAGCGTTTACGAGAGAACAACTTCGTGCTCGCTTTTTTTTCTCGCTCTTTCGAGCTCTCTTCGTCGAGTTCAGACGACCAGAGAGCGTTCTCTGTGACGTCGTTATGCTACGGTCGCGAGAGCGAAAGCACAAGAAAGCGTTCTCTGGTGCCAATTCAGACGCGGTTTAAGGCGCCCGTCTACCTGGCGCTTGAATTGCGTTGCAGAGTGTTCTAAATACACGTTCTTAAACGAAACTATTAAGCGAGCGTCCAATGTGCTGATCTACGAAAAGAACACACACTTCAGACGAGAGCGGTTAAGTACTTTCAAAATATCACGTACGTTAGAAACATCAATTCAGAGTACTCCAAAACCGCTAAAAAAAAATAGGGGGCCTTTCCAAGGCGCTTTAGCTCAAAATGCACGCATCAGATACATACAAAACAACTATAGGCGCCTGCACTGAACCTTCCTAAAGACTTCCCACTAATAAATAATATGGTCGCCGCTGAAAGTCCCATAGGTACACGCAGCACGACGAGAATACTGCACGCCAGTTCAGAGCCTTGCGCTTAGCGGCGATGGCGTACTTGATGCGCGTGGCAGTGTGGCCCTTATCGCTCCCGCGCTTCTCGGCCTAAACGTGGGGAATAGTTCCAGGTAGACGGGCGCCTTAAGTCGAGGCTTCCGGAACATTTTCTGACGTCCCGCGCACTGTGCTATACATTTTTCCTGTACCAGACAGGCGGGAGTATAGTCTGTTACCTGTTAACTAAGCACTTTTGAAAGCCCTGCTGAGGATCTCCTCTTATCCTCAATGGGTTTCGTTCCGCCAAGTGTAAAATTTACATTGCCATGGGCCTTGTCACTTAATTCATGCGCCAATCAAGTGAAAACGAAAAATTTTGTGGAACCTAAACGTGTTGCTAATATGATAATTCTTACTCTAGTGCATCTAAAACAAACACCAACTCGATTTGCCATAAATTTAAATAATACACTCGCAGTACAACGTCAAGCCTCGGAACTATTTTTCCTTAATTCGTCCCCAACTGCCAACTTAAATGGGAGCACGCGTGCAAGCGTGTAGGGTGGCATTTCTGCAGATAATGTGCAGTGACTTTTTTTTTTCGAAGGTTGCTTTCGAAAGTGCTCACTTTACCGTAAACAGCCTATACCTATGACCAGGGACTGTAATATTTCCCGAATGCACCGTAGGGCAAGCTAGGCTTCAAAAATATGTGCATTTCTCTTCTGTTTGCAGATAAGTCACCGTTTAGTTAGGCACTTCCATGGTGAACTCTGAGCCGACGGAAGACCTTCAAGAAGAGAAGAACCGAATTCCGTGCCACTTGCTCTGAATTAAAACTGGCCACCCACCGAGGCAACAACCAATGAGCAAACAGCTGAGGCTCAAAAATACATAGGCATCGTCCGGCGCGACTCCCACTTGCGAAAACCCGGTAGTGACCAGGCCGGGGATTTAACCCGTTTCGCATTGGTGGGAGGCGAGCAGTCTAACCGCTCAGCCACCGCGGCCCCGCGGAGTAAGGAAGAGTCCTCTTGCTGTACCCCAAGACCCGGCAAAGGTGACCTTGACCTGTCTGACCCACACAGAAAGGTAGTAGCACAGAGTAGACAAGTACACAGAGGCAAAATTTGAAATCGCAAAAAGAAAAAAAAAATCGTCGTACGTTATTAGAGATGGCTTGTGGTGACTTTTGGCATCTTCTTTAAGTGTGATTATTTACTGTTAGGTAGTTTTCGTTATTTGTACATTTATAAAACAGTACAATTGTGACTTTGATATGTATTCAAGCAAAAACTATGTACTTAAATATTTTTGAGAGGAAAAAGTAATCACAGATAATGTCTAAANTTTGATATGTATTCAAGCAAAAACTATGTACTTAAATATTTTTGAGAGGAAAAAGTAATCACAGATAATGTCTAAAAGTTAAACAGTATACCGTACAAATAAATAAATACACACACATATATAATTTCTTTGTGGCAAACGATTTTGTTGCCCCGTGTTTCTCGGCCTCAAGCACGAAAATAGCTACAGGTAGGCAGCCCTAAATCATGTTATTTTTTCAATTGCAAATCCACCCTAAGGCACGCAGTGATTACAGCTCTTCCCCGGGGAATCCCAAGGAGGAAAAGTGCATGCCGCCTTCCCAGACGAAAAGAAAGTTTTCCTGCACGAACGAGGAGTGTGCTGGGCAAAATATAGGAAACGAATGGAAGAATGAGAGGAAAGAGGCAGAAGACGGGGGCTGTCGGAGGTCTTGGGAGTTCCCCCGGGTCGTTCCGTTACCTGCGTACAAATCGTGTCGGCGCCCGACAGCTGGAACAAGGGGTCGCAGCTCTATAGGGTAGATGACTTCGCCAACTGTTGGAAAATAGAAATAATACTCATTAATAAAGGAAGCTGTGTATTTTATAAACAATATAATTTTATTTTTTGAGTCGCAAGTAAATGAAGTTTAATTATTCTTATCGCCATTCACAAAATATATCATTTTCGTGTGTGCATTCGTTGTCGGCGCCAGGTTGACTTAGGTGTCGATTTGTTTTGTTTCCGTTGTGATGATCGTTGCTGGAGGAGAGAGATGATGNTCGGCGCCAGGTTGACTTAGGTGTCGATTTGTTTTGTTTCCGTTGTGATGATCGTTGCTGGAGGAGAGAGATGATGTTGATGTTTGCAATCAACTGCGGGAATTGAGCTTTATTGAATTTCCAAATCCTGCTTGTCTAGGAATAAATGGTACANTGATGTTTGCAATCAACTGCGGGAATTGAGCTTTATTGAATTTCCAAATCCTGCTTGTCTAGGAATAAATGGTACAAGAGTTATTGATATCAGCAACAGTGTCTTTTTAAAAGAAAAAGATACGTATGATTAGCGTTTTAATACACGATTCATGCGCAGTTAGCATAGTGTCCAACGTATGTAGTTGTTATATACATGTTTAGTTCCGTGTCACCATTTGTGAATACNATGCGCAGTTAGCATAGTGTCCAACGTATGTAGTTGTTATATACATGTTTAGTTCCGTGTCACCATTTGTGAATACAGCATTTAATTATAACGTTGTCAACAAATTGTTAATAGCAATAACCAAAACGTGTTTGTAAACTGAAATGCATTATGTTTAAGAATCGTAATTTTGGCGTCAAATTCTACCGAACAGCCCCAACGTAGAGGGGAAATAAGGCCCCACCAAAATAGCAATGAGGTTCATCTCTTCATCTTCCTTGCGTCGTGAGCGGGAAGATCAGGTGGCCAGTCTGCTTGCGTGACGTCACTAACCTCTGGCGANTCTTCATCTTCCTTGCGTCGTGAGCGGGAAGATCAGGTGGCCAGTCTGCTTGCGTGACGTCACTAACCTCTGGCGAGCGGCCCATCAGAGAGTCGCTCTTCCCTCCCTGTGCACGTAGCGCATCTGTTTGCGTTGCCACACGGTGCTTCCCCCCCACACACGCTCACTCCCACACACACCTGTGCGCGCATGCGCACGTTTACAGACCTGGCACGGTTACGACAGTCGTGCTGCGCGCACCTGACACGAGAGCCGACAGTACTTCCAAGCACACTCTTCGTAACCACAATTTACGACCGGACAAAAAAAATCATCTAAGCTTGACATTACATAAAAAACTGCTTTAACGATATTTTTTTTTTAATTAGTTCGGTATCAGTAGGGCCAGTGACTTTTCGCGTAAAAATCTGAGCACACAGTAGACTTCAATACTATATATATACACCTCAGTTGTTGTTATACCTCCATTGGCTGCTAGTGCCGTGTCCGTCTTTGACCAAGCCACTCAGGACTAAGTGAAACTTCGACACTGAACCTTCGTGATTCGTGCGCAAACGGTTAACACGGGCCAGAACATTTCGCGTAATATCACTGCCCCTAGGTATCAGTTACTTCTGTATTTTCCAATGCGGGACTGAAATTATTAAATAATGATGTAATGCTTGATTACAGCTACAGTTGTAAAACGAAACATGCAAAAAAAAAGTTGGATTTCGAAATAACTGTTAAGATATTGTATATGACTTAAAAATCTTAAGTATTTTTTTTTTTTAATAGGCTCTTCCTACACTATAAGACTTGTGTTGGACGCAGTGGGGACAGGAGGGTACACACACGCACCGAGAAGGCTCAGGGTGGATTCTCGACCATCCGTTGCATCCGTCAGTCTCCCGCCCGTCCGTCCGGCGGCCACGTGATCTTCAACCAATCGCAGGGCCGCTTTTATTCTATCCGTTGATCCGTCAAATGTTTCTCAAAACTTTAATATTCGTCGGACGGACTGAGGAGCCACCGCCTTCCGACGACATTCTGCAGACGCGAATACGCACTTTGAAATAAAATGCAAGGCGGTGGGCATATGTTTGTTTTTCTTCGGTGGTAAATTCAGAAATTTAATATGTAAACAATAATTCAGTGCAAATTCTTATCACGTAAAACATTACTTCCCCAAAATGTTTTCCTCTTGAAAATCTATTTCCAACCAAAATATACCTCCAACTAAAGAAAGAGAACCACAAGGGTGACACTAGAACGCGCATTAAGTGCCCCATCGCCTTTACGTGCAAAGGAATGAACTGGTGTGCGGGCTTTTTTTTTTATCAAGCTTCAGCGCTATCACGTTATTGGCGGAAATGTTATAATAATTTCATTGAAGCGTCCTGTGGAAGTTACTCAGTTATTCACGTAGAATATTTTCAAATATAAAACAGTTAGAAAACGTAAATTGAGGAGCTTAAAGGTCTGAAAGTTATTTTCCGCACAAGTGTAAAGTGTGGTTTATTTTCGTTTAAATCACATAGTATTCAAACCATAAACCTATAATTTATTTTAAGTCACCAAGCAGGTAAAATGCGGATTTCTTACTAGTCTATTTGCGGTTTCTTCGCACTTTTTGAATCAAAGCTTTGAAAAATTACTCCTTATATGACGTGTTTGTTATTTCCAAAATACGTAATGTATCACAAGCGTTTTATACTACTATTAACTTAAAAATGCCTAATTTTTTAGCAAATTTAAATTTCGCTTTTTATTTAAAATTTGTAAAATTTCTTTTATAAATAATATAAATAAAAACAGGGAGAGGTTAGGTGTGTTGGTATCGCCTAGTAAGAAATAGTTCGTGTGCAAAATATTATTACACTGAGTGCGCACNGGGAGAGGTTAGGTGTGTTGGTATCGCCTAGTAAGAAATAGTTCGTGTGCAAAATATTATTACACTGAGTGCGCACAAATACAGTGCATTGTCCCTTCGGTGTAATTATCTAGACACTGTTAAGCTTTGCTTGCATGAAGCGCGGAGGAATATCCTGAAAGTGGAAATTTAAGCAAGGCTTCAGAGAAGTTGGAAGTAACCGTGAGTGGAGTATTAAGCTAAATGCGTAGTGTGTATTTATTTTTGACAATGNGGCTTCAGAGAAGTTGGAAGTAACCGTGAGTGGAGTATTAAGCTAAATGCGTAGTGTGTATTTATTTTTGACAATGTGAAAACTGGCAGGTGCTTTGCTAAATTTAAAAAGTCAGAGTAGCGACCACATTAAACGTTGCTGGGAATTGAGCTTAATAAGTGAATAGCGTTCTCTTTCCGCCAATACGAGTGGGAAATAATGTTACAAGTCATTAATGGCGTGTCAGAGTTCGTAAGGGATGGAGGTTTAAAAAAAATTAAATTAGTTTATTTGTGTCTTTATTTATTTACAGTGCTTTAAAAATACGTACAGCTAGTATTTAAATTATTAAATTACCTTTATATATTGATAACACTTATTACTATTAGTGAGCGCGATTCTTAATGCTAATCTCTATGATAATCAATTTCCTAGTGGATTGTATAAAACAAAAATAATAGTATTTTTTGACCTAACTAATATCCCGGAGAGAAACGAAAGAGTGGTTGTCTCAATTTCACAGAGTGAGAGAGCGAGAGAGCGCGAAGCAGTGCTCTCACCAGGTTGTGCGGAAGAGTGCTCTCTCGAAAGGATTTGTGAAGTATTTACTTTTCTATTAATTTCTCAGTTTCACTTGACCGACGCATGAATAAAGTGATGAGGCCCATGACAATATAAATGTTACATAAGGCAGAAGAATACACAACGTGCATACAAGTAGATCTTAAGCAGGGCTTTCTAAAGTGATTATTTTACCGTGAACAGCCTCTACCGGTGATGCTCTTGGAACACTGCGCTTCGCACACCCCCGGCGGAGGGCGAAGGAATGGACGCGAAGCCTCTGCGTGTAACAATATCAACACAGATGAAACTCAAACACTTATGTAGTCAACTTCTCAGTGTGTCAAACATTTCCATAAGAAATCAAAACCAATTCTGATGTATAATTTGTGAAGTTTAATGTGCCAGATACCATTCCTATTATCTGTTAGTTTATTTTCTTAAAAATTAAATGCCAAGAAATGAACTACTTTAACATGCATACTGTAAGCTTACCGACATAGAAACATCTTCATGAACGAAATTTGAAATATTTCCATTCGATAAAGTGATAGCAGTCAACGGAAACAAATAATGGCTCGAAATTACTAGTATCTTACTCTTAAGTGTCCTAGTATGTCGTGGCATTACTGCTGCTTGATTTTTTACAAAAAAAATGCTAAATATTTCTTGCGTCGGAACGTCAGCTTGAAAAGTCTGTAAATAAGACGTCTTATGGCAAAGTCAACGTAGCTGAGGATATTCTTATATATATTTCCAAGAAAAGTAAATTATTTGTGAGTACACTACTCGATATAATAATAAACAATTGATCACCCCACAGTTTAGTAAACCGTTTTGTTTAATAGAACCTTACGTTTGGATAAGACATCTTAAACAATTACTAAACGAGTCCTACTAAGCACATATTTTTGTGTCGGCACTGTACGTTCTCTTACTTGTAGAAACTTTAATGCAGGTAGGAAGGTAGCTCGTTCAAAAAACACATGATTACGTTCAATTTCACTTTTTCTTTCTGTCATAGGTAATTCTGTGTGATGATGAATAAAATACTTCGCCAGCACATCAAGTAACATTTTTTGTAAACTGAATTACAATAAAAAAAAAATAACCCAAAGTTATAAAACTCATAGAATAAATCATTATTATCAATGACACCACGATCTATTTTCTATTTTGACTTCCCAAATGCTAAATTAAAATAAATTACTGTGCAGCTTCAAGGCGTCAAGCAATGCAAGAGTATTCCTTCGAATAAATATATAAGTTGTATAACTCAGATTGTAAAATCTTTATTTTCTAAGGCGTGCGTTTTAATGCCATTCCTATATTATAATATTGCGTATTCTATTCACATCAGGATTGCCACTTTACAGAAACATGTATTTTGGTTTATGTAATAACAAATAAGTATAATCGTCAGTTTACTCGAAACATGACGGCGTTCTTATAAAATGCAACTGCATGTATAGTCTATTCGCGGTTTCTTCACACTTTTTAAATCAATCCTTTGAAAAATATATGTCGTGTTTTGTTATTTCCTAAATACGCCAAGTATCACCAACGTTTTATACCTCTATTTACGTAAAATTATCTTATTTTCCATTAAATTGAAGTTTTATCTATATTTTATTTACAAAATATAATAATTCATTTATAATAAAAATTAATAAAACCGTTAGAAAACACGTGTGTTCGTAGCGCCTAGTAAGAAATCGTTCTCATGCAAAATATTATTACAATTGAGTGCGCGCGAATCCTGTGCGTTGTCCTTTGGTGTAATTTTCCAGATTTAGTTACGGTTAGTTTTCACGAGGCGGAGGAATATCCTGGAAGTAGAATTTTAGCAAAGCTTCATAAAAGTGTGAAGTAACAGTGAGTGGATTATACTGTTATGAGTTGCTTGCTACTGAATCCTCCATGGAAGATTTACGGTGTGTATATTATATATATATATATATATATATATATATATATATATATATATCTGTGTGTGTGTGTGTGTGTGTGTACTGTATATACAGCCTGGGGCCGCCAGACCAGAGAGTACTTAATAATACAGAGGTGCAATAATGGCGCGTATTGCGAACTCTAGCCACACACACCAACAAAATCACCGGCCAGCAATATCGCGGAACGCCATCCACCAATCAGCTCCTGTATACTAACTTGCCAGACGACAGCGCGACCAATAACGGAGTATTTCGTAATGTGCAATAAGCCAATCAGACTCGTTCGCTTCCACAGCTTCGCGCGGAAAATAGGCGAACGAGTTCGTTTACATCAACGGAACTGCCCCGTCACTTCGTTTCTGTATACATGCCTATTCTATTTCCAGACAGTGTATAGGCTGTTCACAGTAAAGTGAGCACTTTTGAGGCACTATTTATTTTTTCCGTTCAGCTATCTTTTATACTTCAACCACCTTTTTAAATTAATATTGCCATGTGAGTAATAACCACAGTATGTATATTTCACCACACTCAGAAGTTAACGTCTAAGACTAATATTATTCCAAATGAGAGCGCTTTCAAAAGTGCTCACTTTACTGTGAATAGTCTATAAAAGGAGCCGCAGGTAAGATAAAAAAAAAAAAAAACACAATGCCCTCCAGGCATCCAGTGAGTAATCGCCACCTGTTCTCATTCCGACCAGACAAAGAAAGTTTATCTTCACAGAGCGCCTTTCCTATAGTAAGAATTATCCTGAACTCCAGGTATATGTAGGGATAGTGAAATTTGGCGATAATATTTCAAGACAAGTTATATTTCAAAACACTGTAGGGTAGTTTACCGATCTTGATTGGCTGAATTACGTTTTGACAACGTCTGCACGTTCGTGTGACTGTCTGCACACGAATCACGTAGGAGCGATACCGATGTTGCCGAATTCTGAGTGGCCCGGTCAAATATGAAAACGCCTTCTCTAGCAGACAGCAGCCAATGACAATAGACAAACTGTTTTTGGGTGCTTAAATAGTATTGAAGTCTACAGTCTACTCGTAATTTTTTTGGAGAAAAATCACTAGCTCTAAGTATACATAGACTTCGTGAGATGATTCAGTACACAAATTAGGTATAAAACTTGATACGACTTATGACCTAAAGCGAATGTTAAGGACAACACGCGCCCTTTAATGGTTATACTACTCGCCTCCCACCTAGGCGAACAGGGCTCGATTCCCGGCGGGGTCGCTCCCAATATTTTCGCAAGTGGGAATAGTGCCGGACGACGCAGCTAATCGGCGGGTTTTCTCGGGGATCTCCCGTTTCCCCCGCCCTTGTATTCCGGTACTGCTCCGTTCCCACCTCGCTTCACACTCATCGGCTCTCAAGACCTAAATAGCTTTACTCACTCAAATTAAAGCAACGTTGTTTTATTGTAAACAAAACAACATCACAGAAATTGCTTTCTTTGCCGTGCAGAAAAGTTGGAATGTATTTATTTTGTAATGTGTTGACAGTAAATGTGTATTACACTCAAGTGTACAGTAATCTACGCCGATACTTGTTGCTGACGTCAACAGACACTGGATGTTCCCCCCCGCGGCTCTGCAGGAGGTGAAAGAAGAAGTACGACCACCCGAAGGAGGGTTTTCCCAGCATGTGGGTCTCTTCAGGAATTACCCACAGCAGCAGCGCATCTTAACAAATGGTTTTGTTACCTGTCTGCTGAGAGAAAAACCAGTTCATGTTTTTTTTTGTGCCAGCTTTCCTCCTGGATGTATCAGCGACATTCCTGCACGATCAGGAAAACGCGACAAAAATAAAGACGTTCTCTGAACGAGATGTTACACGCTACTCAGTGTAAAATGAGCACGTTTTAAGACCACCTCAGTAGGCGTAATAACAAAAAATTATATTTTATTGTGTTCTCAGACTTTTTTTTTTGAGAGCTATAAAATATATACACTGTGTTTATTAGTTTCATGGAAATTTTTATACTAAATATTGGCGAAACGATACAGAAAATTTGAAACAGCCTTAAAAAGTGCTCACTTTACCGTGCAGCCCATGGAGTGTGCACTGCAATACCCGTATACAAAGCATATCGTATGTATATTTAAATACGTGCATTACAGTTACGCGTGGCAATTTGGTTACATGTATAATATATATATGAGACCTGAAAAATTCGCGGGTTAAATGACCTGCAGGCTAGACTCTACAGCCTTATGTACAAATATGCCGATATAAACTGCACGTTGGTTGTTTGCTGTCACAGTAGAAGGCGACGATTGGGCCAGCGTTCTCAAAGAGGTGTCAAATACCGTCTGGACCAATGGCTGAAATTTTATTAACACACGTGTTTTGAATTCTAGCTGGTCCCAAAATGGATCCACGAATTTTTCAGGTCTCTAGTTATAGCATATACAATTTGTAAACCATTACTAGTTCACACACGATACAATACTTTTACACCACCGCGGCCCCCGCCTTGAAACGTATCCACACTCCGCCACTGATTTTTAAAGAGCTCTGTTCTCGTGTAAAGCATGTTTCTCGTGGCCAGTTCGTCGATGTCAGCATTGACCTGGAGACGTCGACAAATCATATTTCCCTCCAGGAAAACGCTCATAAAGCAATCCACCGATTTACAGTACCAAACGTAGACATCCTTCGTCTGCAACATGTCTTCGATCATGGCCTCACAGGCTTAACCGGATAACAGTATGGCTTGTGGAGGGGGAAAGAGGAGAAGGCGTGGAAGGTACTCCCCCCGTTCCCGACCACGATAGGGCGTATTGGTACGCTTCTCAGACTCGGGCACCGAGAGTCAGGAAATCCCCTGTAAGTTGACCACGGGCGTGTAATTAATACGTTCCCCCACGACCGCAATCTGCAACACAGCTGTCTGCGTGCGTGCGTGCGAACACCCGCACCCACTACTACGAATTACCTTGGACATTTCCTAAGGAAAGATACGAATAAACATATGTTTTACTGGGAAGCGTGGTTTTTTTTTTCTTTTCAGTTTACGCATGCAGAAACTATTCTTTCGTAACGAGAAGCTGGAAGAGTCTTGCTATGAACGTCATGTTTCAAGTAAAGCAGATAAGCTAGAAAGAATGTGTAGCCAGTAGGAAAATCTGTAAGTGCTTGTTTCTTCCGGTTCACTACCTAAAGCTGCAGTCATTGAGTAGATAAACAGACAGAGACGAAATCGCGTGGCCATTCCTTTAAATGTGGGCGTACCCATTATGATTCTTAGGCAAAATAGGCTATAAGGGTGCATGCAGCTAATTACAAAAACAGAGTTAGGTAGAGCATAACCGTATAATATCGGGGTTTATCGAACACATTACAGATAGACTGTACCTTGTTCACGGTTGATTGAGCACTTCTGAAAGCTCTGCTTGTGATCTACTTTCCTCCTCGTTGTGTATCCTTCCGACACGAGTAAAATATTGCGTCGTCGTGGGCTTAATGACTTTATTCATGCGCAAGTGAAGTGAAAACGTCCAGTTTTTTAGGAGAACCTATATTTGTACATAATATAAATATTAATACTTTATTCCGTGTACAGAGTTAACTAGATAAAAGATTGTATGGTGAATAGCGATAAAACAAAATAACACCAAAACGCATGTAAATACACCGCCAAACACCAAAATGCATATTAATACACCACCACCAAACACAGAAATTACAATCAAAGCACTAAATAAAATTTAATTTAGCCAAAATATATTTTATTGCGAATCTGTGACCAAAAACTTTACCCAAAATATGTAGAAACCAAGTGATAAGAATAATTGAATTTTTGAGATGATTACAACCACCTAAAATTAATTTTAGGTGGTTGTAATTTTGGCTGCGTGAATAAGAGCAGTAAATATCATATTCTATGTGGATAAGATTAAAGTGATAATTTATAGCTAATAGCAAAATTGTAAAATAAAATATAAAAATGATTCAATTTCCAGGTTAGATTGTTTTTTTCTTCTCTATTAACCTATATTGAAGACATTCCTGTAAAATTGCAACAAAAATCTACCTATGGTAATGCTCTGCGCTATCTTAGTTAAAATAAAATGCTTTATCTTATTCATAAATTTGCATAAATATTATAAACTTTTAATGTTGCGTTAAATACACTACAATTTTAACCCTAATAATGAACAATTTTAGTTATAAAAATTAAATTTATAAGTTTTTCATAATAAACCGATAACAAAATTCCCCTCAAAATAACGTCATAAAATCTTGTCTAGCAATACATTAACTGTAACTGCCACAAATTTAAACATCACACTCCCAAAACAACGTAGAGAATGATAACTATTTTACTTGACCAACTTAACTCGGAGCCTGCATGATAGTGTTACAGTTGACTGGCACTGATTTTCTTCAAATGTTGGTTTAAAAAGTTTTCAGCATACCGCGAATGCCCTATAGAAACATTACTTTGGGGGAGCTTTATAAGGGTGCGTGGAAGGAGTGAAGAGATCTGGGTGGCTCTTAACATCGAGGTCTTGACAGCCGATGAGGGTGAAGTGAGGTGAGTATTGAGCAGCGAAGGAATGTAGGGACGGGAGAAACGGGAGATCACAGAGAAAATCCGCCAACCAGCGGCATCGTCCGGCACGATTCCCACCCGCGAAAATTCGGAGAGAACCTTGTCCGTAGGCTGTTTCCGGTGGCGGTTAGCGACGGCCGGACACGCCCTCCTCCAGACGTCCTCTTGGTCCGATGTCCCGATGACAAAAAACGCCGCTCACAGCGTTACACTGTCCTATGTCGAGCGCCTTGTGTAAGTTGTCGGTCCCGTTTGCTGGCCGTTGAAAGGGGGTTTCTGCCGTCGCCTCTCGCGACGTATTTCGGCACTCACGGCACGTGTCCTGGATTAATGTTCGAAGGTGTGATCATGCAGGGCATCCAGCTAAAGCCTTATCACAGTTCATAACAGAGCATCGTATACGATCGGCTACTGCATGTTGCGACAGGTGAGCGACATTTCATTTTAATATAGCAGTTGCCACCTATTTATCCATTACACGTGTAGTAATAGGTAACATAGAGCATAGCGAAGAAATAATTCTGCTGAATGGAACAAAATTTGTAAGGCGCATCCAAATTAATTGTTTGTATAGGGGCAATTAAATATTTTGTTGCTGGAAACAATTTATTCTATTATTATTTGGTTGTCCCGTCAAACGTGTAAGATTTTGTTGGCGTAACTTAACACTTATGGTTGTGCGTATAATAGTTTGGTTTCCTGACACATAAGAATAAAGAACACAAGTGAATTTTTTTATATCTGTCTGGAAACAAATACACGACACAGAAATATAGCCGCCAGTTTAGGTTTTTCATAAATGCACTTCTGTTTTCTATTTAAGTCCCTCATTAGGACTGTTTGTATTACCATTAAGTTTCTCTAAATATGCTTACGATAAATATGCTTCTCTAAATATGCAACTCCCAATAGTCACAGGAATTTTGAACAACCTTTCAATCTGTATATTAGTGCCAAAGTATATGACGCGATTGGTGTACATNCAGGAATTTTGAACAACCTTTCAATCTGTATATTAGTGCCAAAGTATATGACGCGATTGGTGTACATCCAAGTTGACTTCGTTGTCGCCACAAATTCAGTTTTGGTAGGCTCCAGATAACCACACATTTATTCTCTCCAAACAAAATATTCAATTTCCTCTGCAATGATGTTTATAAAGNGGTAGGCTCCAGATAACCACACATTTATTCTCTCCAAACAAAATATTCAATTTCCTCTGCAATGATGTTTATAAAGTTCACGGCAACGAAATTGATTAGCTGAGCATACTTGTAAAACAGTTGTGTGTACTAAACAGGTGTAGATGATCTCAGAACAACCAAATACGTGTTCGGCTTGACAATCTTTTTCTAAATGTTTTGGGAGCCGCGGTGGTATAGCGGCTAGGGCTCTCGCATACCACCAAAGCGAACCGGGATCATTTCTTTTTGTCGGGGGGGGGGAGGTGATCCCGGATTTGCGCACGTGGGAATTGTGCCGGACGATTTCGCTGGTCGGTGGGTTTTCTCGGAGATTTCCCGTTTAATCCGCTCTTGCATTCAGCGCCGCTACACACTCACCTCAATCACACTCATCTGCTCTCAAGACCTCGATGTTAAGAGCCACCCAAACCTCTCCACTCCACGCTCTAAATTATTTAAGCATATTAGTTGTCTGAACAAAATATTGTTAAAGTAAATTGTATCTGGTACCTGGAACTATTAAATAGATTTCTGTCGGTGATGAATACTTAACTAAAGCGGTTCCGGTCAGGAGGTGTGGTGGTGTGGATCTGTTTTTAATGGACCTGACTTTTATCAGCCACGACAAGTAAAGGTACAAAGGTAAATAACACAGGAGTGGAATGAAATCACAAGGTAAAGGAAAAGCCGTAAATAAAAATTTCTCCTTTCTCCCGCCGCTTCGTAGACAAATTTACAAAACCAGCAGCGCTGTCGTGCCTCGAAGCGAATGTTCCCGACGTGCAGCTCAAGAGAACCACGGAAGCACCTGTCAGAAGCACTAATGTCACGGTCGTGCTATAGCCGACTGACCCATCTAGGAGTCGGCGTTAACAGCTCATCCACTAACCGAGCGAAATGTCGGAGAACACGCCTACCCGTGGCACGAAGAATCGTGCAGATCTTGAAAAGAAATACGCCGTTTGCTGCGAAACAACTCGGGGCACTTCCGTGGGAATCAGCTATACTTCAAGGGCTACTCTCCAGTGCAGATGTAACAAAGCTAATTTGGTTATTTCTTTGTCCTTGAAAAATTAAACTGGCATGAATATATATTAAATTTTCGGCTAATGCTTAACACAATCTATAAAAGACCCTAAAAGCCATCATTTTACTAAGTATACGTAAAGTTTTTTTTTTCAACAACAGAAAAGGGCTCTAATGAATATAAATCATTTCACGCATTGAAGGACCTTTGATTGCGGCAAAATAAACTCGGTGCCCCAATGCCTCGTGATCAGTCAATAATAAACGTACAGTTCAATAGGCGAGTCAAGTTTAGCGCCAATCGATCGGACGATGGCAAGTTGAAATTCGCCATCTTTTCAAACTTGTACTGGATACCAGTATGTGTGTGTAGACTTCAAAATGTTAAAAAAAATCTCCTTAAAACTTTCAACACTGAGCTAGATTATGTATTGTAATCATTATTTCCAATAGCCTTAATGCGAATAATCTACATCTGCCTGTGAAGAGATGAAGATTTTACTGGCTGTTGAACTTCGCTTATGTGATTTCTTCACTTTTCTCGCTCTATCAGAACTCACTAGCTGAACCGATGGATGTATGTGCAGGAGGATGTTGACCAATTCACCTCCACCTATAGCATTAGCCGAGTGGCTAGTGTTTATCGGTCCATTGTGCTAGGTAACATATTTTACAATTGAGCTGTTTTATACAGTTGAAATATATATAGAATGTTCGGAAATTTAACGCCCAAACTACGGGAAGTGATTCCTTATGAAAAATAAAGTCGAAAATATTCAGTACAACATATATCTAAACAGAATATTAAAGGAGATATGAGCCTGTGAAAATTGGGTATTTTCGCTGAATGCCTTGTACTTTCTGCCAGCGGTAGGGATGGCGGCGATGTACCCACAGTACGTCCCACACGGTTGAATGGGACACGCCCATTTTGCGCGTTATGGAGCGTGTACTAGTGGAGGGCACGCCATTGATGTGCTGACGTATCACTTCCTCAAGCCGAACAGTACGCACAAACAGAGGACGGCCAGCATTACGCATGTGTCTGCAACATGGGAAGCATAAGTCACCTTTTAGCTGTGGACTTTGAATGCGTTGTACAAGGCATTCGGCAAAAATACGTTTTCAAAACCCAATTTTCATAGGCTCATATCTCCTTTAATATTCCGTTTAGGTATAAGGTTTCCTGTATATTTTCGACTTTATTTTTCATAAGGAATCACCTTCCATAGTTTGGCCGTTTAATTTCCGAAGAACCTGTATGTTGAAGGACCAACATTTTATTTTATGCACCTTGCTTACCCAAGTAAAGAACTAAATTGAAGAGGCAGGTGAACGAGATTTTAAAACTTGGAGATTATTAATAAATCGTCCGTACGCAGCGGCATGTGGTGAATTGTTTTGCGAGGTAAGCTGTGTTTTACTCTGTACTATATCTAATCGTTTGTTAATTTACACATCGGCCTCTCAAAAGTAGTAGTGCAGTTGACGTCTCAGCACGTGTGATGATGGGTGCCTCGCCGCTCTCTCGTGAGTGGCCGCAATACACTCAGTTTCTCCCGGCTCCACTCAGGTTGCTGGTTCCTACTGCGTGCGCCGAGTGTGTACAGCACTGAGCAAGCACCAGCTCACCTTGCAACAGTCCACCACACGCCACTGCCCGTATGGTATACGGACATCGTGAAAGTGCCGGATATTAATTCTCCCCCTCCTTTATTTTTTTTCTTTTCCCGACCATGACTGAAACCTTAGCTACTACGAGCATGAAAGAATGGGCAATATACACTTACTTATATTCCATCTCAGAATCCCCGGCAATGAATATTTTGTTATCCGGTTTGGGGGTATGTTACCCTCGCCGCAGGGTATATACCTACACCCCTCATAAACCCATTATTCGTTTTTTTTTATATCTAAATAAAACTCGAGATTGTTTCGAGACAAGGCTTGCTCTCGGCGAACAAGAACAGGCAAGGAAATATTCCGCGCGACGCGTCAGAATGTACACTCTAAAAAAATCCACACATAGTTTTCTGTACGACAAAGAAAACCAATTATTTGAGGCTGTTTTGTTTACAGCCACACAATGTAGCTTTAATTCAAAAATAAGGTTACATAAACATGCGCTTGCTGCTAATAAATGTTTTCTTCATACGTTTATGTTTTATGGCAATATTGCCTTTCTTTGTAGCAAAGAAATGAACATTATTTGAGCTGCTTTTGTTCACAGTAAAGAAAAATTACTTTGTACCAAAGGTAACTGTTTAAAGGTTTTCTGCCGCACATTGCAGTTTTCAGTTCGTAACTGTTGTCCAAACGCAAACGTTCATAAACCAATAAGTATATTCTGCAGCCACGAAACTGCAGCTGAGCAAATTTATAGTCCTCCTCCAGACGTTTGATGCCATTCTGAAGTTCGGTGATTCTCCTCAAAAGGTCGCATTGTTANATTTAATGCCATTCTGAAGTTCGGTGATTCTCCTCAAAAGGTCGCATTGTTACTACCTCAAATGACATGCCTATCAAAAGGAATCAGAGCTCATAAAAACAAAGTGGTCGTGTGGTGCAGAGCGTTAGGTTAATAACACAAGGCGCGGGGTCGAATCTCGAAGCAGCCCTAGCTTTTGTGAGTATTATTTTAAAATATTTGTTACTTCTCTCTTATTTACAAATTACGTT
The DNA here is from genome assembly GCA_002778355.1 of Clitarchus hookeri. Classification (NCBI taxonomy): domain Eukaryota; kingdom Metazoa; phylum Arthropoda; class Insecta; order Phasmatodea; family Phasmatidae; genus Clitarchus; species Clitarchus hookeri. Next base: position 23,393 of record NQII01010569.1, read on the forward strand.
TGTTTGCCAGAGCACAAACTTTCTTGACAGTGTAACTGATATCAGCACAAAAGCGTCTGCTGAACTACCGTAACGACGATGCAAGGTTATCATAGTCATTAATACTATGCAGATTAAAAAAAAAATTATGTTCGTGGCAAGGCTACATTGCAGTGGTTCGTATTTAGACGAATTTTTCTTTGCGGCAACAAATTCCGTGTTGCGGCGAAGAAAGGGTTTCGCGCAGTGTGCTGATGCAACGCCGGCGAACGAAAGCAGCGCATTCCCCGCTGGGACTTGCAAGAGCAGTTCCGGTGAACAGGTGTCTGCGATGGAGCGACAGGCAAGTCGGTTGCTTAGCTCCGGCGCCAAGAGGANGCGCTCCCACCCAAGATCACTCATCTTCCGTCAGAGAGAGAGAGAGAGAGCGAGGGATAGATAGATAGAGAGAGATATAGAGAGAGATAGATAGAGAGAGATATATAGAGAGATAGAGAGATAGATAGAGAGAGATAAAGGGAGAGAGAGATAGAGAGAGATATAGAGAGAGAGGGAGAGAGAGATAGAGGGAGAGAGAGAGAGAGGGAGAGGGAGAGAGAGAGTGTGTGTGTGTTTGATGTAACGGCAAATACAACGCCTTCTGTCAAGGTAGAAATAAATTTATGTAACTAGAATTCTCAAACAATTACAGAAGAGTACAGAGAAAAAATATTCAAACCTACAGTATTCTCAATTTACCGTGTTTAACATTGCATTACTTTTACTAAGGAAGAAGGAAACACATTTCAAACAAAACCACTGCCAATTTTTATTTTTTTTCACAAATGGGCCATCACGCATGCTTGAAAGCTACGCTGCGTAAAACTCACGTGGTGTCAATTTTTCTTTTAAATACAAGTGAGTTAGAATCTTTGATAATTTTTCATCATAACTGTGAAAATAAAATTAATCCGTTGAGTCCCGCATTAATTTGTGGCTTCGAGTGTTGATATAACGTAATATTTTGGTTCGTGCTGTGCCCAACCCTGATTAAACACTTGATTCATTCACACAACCTATGATACATGTGCTTGTCGCTTACGAGACACTATGGGAAAACCACTCACAAATCAGAGATGTGAAAATGTCCACAGATCGCATTACCCACAGTGAAGAACTGATTGCAATTGACCATGATCCTAGCCGTGTACAGCTCTCTACACATATTTTCTTTTTCTGCAACATGTCCACTGTATTGAGCAAAGGGAAAGATAGGTTTAACTCATATCAGATTAAAATTACTCGAGGAGAGCAATTACTTCACAACATAACTAAATTATCCAAGTGGTTGGTGGGGGGTTTAACACGTAGTGGAGAGGTTTGGGTGCTGAGAGACGATGATGGTGAAACAAGATGAGTATGGAGCAGCGCCGGAATGCAAGGGAGGCAGGAAACTGAAGATCCCAGAGGAAACCCGCTGACCAGCGGCATCGTGCGGCACGATTCCCNATTCCCACGTGCGAAAATTGGAGAGCGACCCCGCCAGGAACCGAACCCGGTTCGCCTTGGTGGGAGATCAGTGCTCTAGCCTATGCGCTACCGTGACCACCAGGAGTTGAACACTGTAGAATTACGTAACGTTCCTGCAATTGGTAATTAAACACTTCTCCAACCACGCAAAGAAAGATGGCGAAAAAAAGCTGTCGGGATCTCATAGTATGTATGGCTATATTAGGATTAAATATGTTAAGCCACGCGGGTATTCTTTCCACCTTTAAAATATGTATTTTATCTTCATATCATATTACATTTTATTACACATTAAAATCAGTATCAAATGTTTATTGTATTAAAATATATTTTTATATTTTACTTTGTTTGATTGTTTTTATGAATCAATTTAATCCTAATATCAAAACAAAGAATGTCCACACATTATTACAATGAAAATGCCTGTAAAAGGAAAAGTAGTATAACAGTAGTTATACTTTATAGTAGTATACTTTAATAATAGTAGTATACTTTAATAATAGTAGTATACTTTAATGATTTACTCGTGTAGAAGGAACTCGATGAAATCAAGAGAAGTATAGTTTCACATTTCAGTTATTGAAAATAAACAAATCTTAACGCAACTAACCAAAAATAAATTAGCCACCAATTGCTAATATTTAATCGATGGTAAATTATCCACAGTAAACCACAATATTGCCTGACCAGGTACATAATCAACTCTTCAGTCCAGGCCGCATATTTCGACTTCCTTCGAAATACCGCCTTGCCTATGGTAGCCGTTTTGATATCTTCATTTTAAATATGGCAACCAATATACAATTCAGTCGTTTTGCCGGCCACTAATAATCCGCGTTTTACAGCCATTACGTGTTGCAAACAACAATTATTTCCCATGGCAATGTATTTATACAGTAGCCAAAGTAAACGAAACCAGTATTTGTATAATCTAAAACTAAAAATCGTTTCTAAGAAGAATATATGGCATACACAAAGAAGAAGACATGCTACGCAAGGCAAGAACTGAATATAAACGAATTTTTTTAAATCAGTATTTCAATAGGGGTAAATTATTTAATGAAAAATTGTTTTAGACGTTTGCCATTACAGAGAATGTCTGTGTTGCGGAATGGGGAGCGAATAGAATAAAAGGTTGGCAGGAGGGGAAGGAAGAAATCATACATGAAAAAAAAACCAAGAAAATCTGTTATCAACAGATGTGTAAATTGTATAGTACGATTGAAAATTCCGCGGAAATAGCTCGGCCAGTGTTAAGAAACTAAATGAGACCAAAATAACTAAACGCGTAAAACGAACCAAAAAAAAAAAGGGACAAAATATGCAGAATGTTTCGTAACTTATGTTACAGACATTGGGAGGTGATTAGGGAATGGAAAAACACGTAGAAAAGTTGAGACTTTTTTTTTTCCTTACTCGAGTCCTTAAGGAAATACGCCTTGGAATGTGATACCCGAATAATGAGAGGAACGCCCAGCAGTTAGGCACCTCGCACAATTGTTTTATAGTCAATGTTCAAACTGACGGACAGCAAAATCCACACAAAACCGACATCGTCAGAGCATGGGCTATCGTATCGTCACCAAAATCCCTGGTGTGTTCCGGAGACTGCTGTAGGCTGCGACAATTCGCGGCATAATGTCCGCTTCGCATTCCACGGGTGTTACGTACACCGCAGTTTTGATGTGACTCCATAAAAAAATATGTCTTAAAGATTGAGGTCTGGCGAACGCGCTGGCCATCGAATGGAGCCATGTGCACAAGCCATGTTTCATAGTTGGTGGGTAATGTCCTGTACGCAGTCGTATTGGTCACCACACTTTACAGGTTGCCCAACTGTGAGGCATTCACGATTACTGTGTGCTGCTTTTTTGTAGGCGTATCTCCTTAACGACTCGAATAAGAACAAAATTCCTCTCAACTTTTCTACCTGTTTTTCCATGTCTAATTACTTCCCGAAATTTGTAGCATAAGTTACGAAGCATTCTGTATATTATTTAAATACCAGTCTCCGATACAGCAAATCTCTCCGATTGCCCTCGTCTGTAATGATTTTGCTTCAAAAAGGTTCGTATTACTATAATTACATTATCACAGAGTAGATAAGTACACAGAGACGAAAAGGCGTGGCGATCCCATTGATGTGGGCGTACCCCTCCGATTGGCTACGCGTTGCTCTGGAAACAGGTCTTGCGTCTGATTGGCTACTGCGTGCTGCGAAATATTCATTATTGGCCGGGCTGCCGATTGTGGCAAGTTGATGCGGGTTGTACTGAAGTTGACAAAGAACTTGTTTCGTTAAGACAACAAATAAACTGTAGTCTTTGTACTCGGTGAGAGTGATATCGAAGAGTAGATGAACAGACAGAGTCGAAATAGCGTGACGGTTCCTTCGACGTGGGCATAACCCGTTCCCTGATTGGCTGCGCGAGACTCAGGGAACGGGACTTCTATCTAACTGGTTAGCAGGTTATCAGACACTGATTGAGTTCCGACGCGTTGCATGACAGATTTGGACGGCTCTTAACAACGAGGTCTTGAAAGCTGATAAGGGTGAAATGGGGTGAGAATGAAGCAGTACCGGAATGCAGGGGCGCGGGAATGGAAGATCCCCGAGAAAACCCGCCGACCAGTGGCACGATTCCCACTTGCGAAAATCCGGGAGTGACCCGGCCAGGGATTGAACCCGGTTCACCTTGGTGGAAGGCGAGCAGTCTAACCGCTTATCCACCGCGGCCCCCATATTGGTGGCGTGTGCGGCTGGAGTTGGAGGTATAAGCAGCTGTTTCACCTCTAAGTGACCTATAAGCACCTATAAGTGCTCTGTGACAATACTAGGTCCGTGGCAGGAGTGAGGTGGATGTTTGCTGGTCGGTGAGTAGCGTGCACGCATTCCTCAGGTAAAAGGCCTGGCTGGAGCGATCAACAGTTCAGCAAGGTCGGGCGGTTGTTGGTCACTTCCTGCATTCGCCTGCCGTTACGTAAGGTCTCGGGGCTGGTCCGTCAGCGAACCCTCTAGCACGTAAATATACAGCTTGTTTCAAACAGGATGGGCACTGCCTACAGCATGTGAGTGAGTGAAGAGCGAGTCAAGACAAGAGTTTTGGGCGACTCTTAACATCGTCGTCTTGAGAGCCGACGAGGGTGAAGCGAGGCGACTATGGAGCAGCGCCGGATTTCAAGAGCGCGGGAAACGGGAGATCTCCGAGAAAACCCGACGACCAGCGGCATCGTCCGGCACGACTCCCACATACGAAAAACCGGGAGCGACCCCACCGGGAATCGAACCCGGTTTGCCTTGGTGGGAGGCGAGTAGACTAACCACTACAGCACCGCGACCCCCCTTACAGCATATGTAATACGTTATATATGAAGTAAAAAACATCAATAAACATATGGACGATTCAGCTACCCCTCTACGTAATCGCCTCCCAAAGTTACAATCCATTCACGGTTACTCCCAAGTTTTCTGAAGCTCTGTTAAAGTTCTACTTCCAGGATATTCCCTCGCCTCAAGCAAACAAAGCTTAACCTAGTCTAGAAAATTACACCAGTGGGACAACGCAGCACATTCGTGCGCACTTAGTTTTATAAAATTTTTCATAAGAACTATTTCTCAATAGGCATTACCAACCCACTTGTTTTCACTCTGTTTTTTTCCGTTATTATTTACAAATTACATATTATAATTTGTAGATAAATATCTCAACTTACTTTAATGCTACCAGACGTATAACGCTATTGACACATGGTGTATTTTGGAAACAACCGAATACGCAATACATTAGTGATTTTTAAAATGTTTGGTATAAAAATAGTGTGAAGTAACCGCGAATGGACTCCTAGGGAGACATTCCTACAGCGGATCGAGTGTGTATGCCGGACTATTTCCATGACTTGCCAAATAACCTGACTTCAATTCCATCGATTTATACCTATGAGGTCATGTGACAGCGTCCCTGTTGCCATACTGCTGATACTGTTGATATTCTACTTCAACTCGTTGTGGACGTATTCGAACACATTTGCGCCAACCACGGCGTATTTGTGAGGGCGCGATAATCTATTGAAAGCTGTCTACAAGGCGGTGTTTACGCCCATGGTGCACCATTTTAGCGATGTACTTGGCATGTATATTCCATTCGCCGTAGGGATGGCTCCTAGCCACGAAAGGCGATCACGCAGAAGGAAAGCTGAATCGACATATGTTTGCTAAGGTTTTTTCTTCATATATTACGTTCTACACATCCTGTAAACAGGACCGCGGTGGTGTAGTGGTTAGACTACTCGCCTCCCACCAAGGCGAACCGGGCTCAATCCCCAGCAGGGTTACTCCAGATTTTCGCTAGTGGGAATCGTGACGTACGATGCAGCTGGTCAGCCGGTTTTCTCGGGGTTCCACCTGTTTCCCCATCCCTTGCATTCCAGCATTCACAGCTGCCCAATTCTCTTCACACCACTCCACTACTTCTTATATTACGAACTACACTTCCTGTAAACAGTGCCCATCTTTTTTTTTTTTCAAACAACCCTCACAGGATGTTTCCTAACTACATGGACGAACCTGCCCGCGAATTCGTTACAAAAATAAGGCGAAATCATTTATACGACATATTGTCCAAAGTGCTTCCCAGGCGAGGTACAGCCCCTTGAATTTGGATAATAAAGACCAGGTAATTGCACATTTTNTATTGTCCAAAGTGCTTCCCAGGCGAGGTACAGCCCCTTGAATTTGGATAATAAAGACCAGGTAATTGCACATTTTACTAAAAGTGTTTACAAACGAATCATGAGCTTCTGGATAATAAGTGAATGGAGATACATATTTTAACAGCGTGACGTCTGTCTCCATCATCTTATTAACTCGTGGAAGAAAACTAAGGGATGCAACCCTGCAGAAAATTTTGTGGTACTGAAGATTTACTGATTTTCACATGGCATGTTATGAATAAACACGTTCAAATAAACTAAACAGGTCTCGTGNTGGTACTGAAGATTTACTGATTTTCACATGGCATGTTATGAATAAACACGTTCAAATAAACTAAACAGGTCTCGTAACCTCAACCGTTCCCATTTATTTCCTTTAATTTCCTTTCCGTATATCCCATCGTTGTGAACTTTGCGTACGAATTGCTCGGAAACGTTTGTCGTAATCATTACGGTGAAATTCAACTCTTACATGTAAAGGATTTTTCTTGTCGGCCGTTGTTTTCCTGCTATGTATTGTGAGAATCATTGGCTCGCATCCTAAGCAACGTCCTCTACACAGGAATCTGTGAATGAGAGCTTTAACTAAATCACAGTTAAATCCCAACTCCTTAGGCGAACAACCAGCCAATGATGAACGTTGTACAGTACATTACGCGTGAAATGATGACCTATGTGACAGTGGTATATCGAAATAGCACAGATTTAATTTGAAAGATTTGGAGGGAACTTATCACAAGGGTTTTACTGCAACACTGAATAGGTGAGATTAACATGAAGCAGCGACGGAACACAAGGGCGGGGAAACGGAATTACCATGAGAAAGCTCGCTGGCCAATCAGCGCCTGGTAACCTACTTGGCAGTTGGCAGCCTGACAAATCGGGAATCTTTCGCAGCACGCAGAAGCCAGTGAAACACAAATTCCCGTCCCCACAGCCTCGCGCAGCCAATCAGAGTGAGGGCACGGCCACATGTAAGGAACGACTGGGTCACTTCGCTTCTGTTCGCATGTCTACTCCGTGACTGGACGAGAACAGCTTCTAATGAGCAAAGTGTCATGGATAGGGCCACCTGTTTATTTGCGAATATATTCCAGGCCTACCTGTACTCCGAAACACTAGACAACAGATCCACTTTCTTGATTGGATGGTTTTATCTGTCACCAATTACAGGTGTCCGTTGCCCGCGATTCACGGACACTCGGTGTCCGAGTTACCTAACTCTTATTGGCCCAGTCAGGTAAGGAACTCTCTCCCGACAAAGACACGTGGCCGATAAGCAAAGGAAAACTGCACGTATGCCATAGGGCATTGTAGTCTAGTCTTCGCGTAAATCTTTTCATAGCCATTTCAGACCCACTTTACTTTACGTTTTCAGGTGTTGTAAACAAATAACTTTATGATACGTGCTGTACTTGTTCCGTTGTCACAGCCAATGAGCTGTATACTATATACAGTGGCAGTGATATTTCGCGAAAAGATTTCGAGACAAGATACAGTACAAAGCACTGTAGGGTCGTCCAGCTTCTTTGATTGGCTGAAAAATGTTCTGGCCCGTGTTAACCGTTTGCGCACGAATCACGAAGGTTCAGTGTCGGAGTTACTTAGTCGTGAGTGGCTTGGTCAAAGACGGACACGGCACCAGCTGCCAATGGAAGTATGACAACAACTGAGGTGTGTATATTGTATTGAAGTCTACTGTGTGCTCCGATTTTACACTAGAAAAGTCACTGGCCCTAACTAGATATGTTCGGCTACAGTTATATGAACCAATTACGACCTAGACAAGTAAGACGAGTAAGATCATTGGTCATTTAGCTTCGCTTACCTACACATGCGTAATGTACACAATTGTGTACATTGGGTATGAATTGGTTAAAAGGGGAAGGTTTTTTGCTATCGAGTCTATTCTGCAGGAGTGAAATGGAGAGATTTGTGCTGCTCTTAACACCAAGGCATTTAGATCCGATGAGGGTGAAGTGAGGTGAGTATGCAGCAGCGCCGGAATGCAAGGGCGAGGGAACGGGAGACCTCCGAGAAGACCCGCCGACCAACGGTATCGTACGGCACGATTTCCACATGCGAAAATCCGGGAGTGACCCCGCCGGGAATTGAACCCGATTCGCATAGGATTGAGGCCAGTTGTCTAACCACTACACCACCGAGGCACCTATATTTCGCAAGTTCACAAAGAATGCCGTTTGTAACTTCAAAGATGAAAACAAAATTGTTCGTTGGTCCCGATATGTAAGAGAACGTGATACAAATATAAGTATCCTTAAAAAAAATAAAAAAAAATAGATCTTTGAAGTGCATAAAATTATACATCTACTCGTAAGTGTATTTAGTGTTGGATTTACGCACTATGAAGACTGCGCACTTGAAAGCGGATGGATCTGCGATGGCAAAGGAAGATAGAAACGGCAGTTCACCGGAATTACGGCTCCTTCTCCACAGGACGTATTCAGGACGACCTCTAATAAAAACACGACGACCTCCGCCCAATAAAGACTCCCACCTACCGGTTCATGACTTAGGCGAAGGTGGTAGGGTTTTTGTACACACGCTTTTGACACGTAATATTACGTCGTCTGAATTCAACATAGTTCTTCGGGATTTGTCGTGATGTTACTATACTCCATTCACAGTTACTTTCAAGTTTTCTGAAGCACTGCTAAAGTTCTGCTTGCAGGATATTCCTCCGCCTCATACAAACAAACCTTAGAAAATTACACCAGAGGGCCAAATCTGACTTAATCCTACCGAAGCGAAGTTTCTACACCCTTGTCCAGCCATGCTGTCAGAAGATGACTTAGTCCGCATCAATATATATCCCCCACATTTTCTCTTCCGCTGTGACCGCTAAGAGATGAGGACATCTCTTTTTCATTGACATCGGGGAGATATTACGATTCAGTAAAGGCGGACAAGCCTATCGAACAGCAGCAACGCGTTGGTATCCAGGCCAGGCGAAGAATCCAAAACACATTAAAAAAAATAGTTTATTAAACACACCAGCGAAGCGCCAGCGGAGCTCCCCTCCCGGCGGCACGGTATTTGAGACAATTACGCCACCGCAAACTATATTATACTTGGCAACACTTTGCACGGGGTCTGTCTGTCAGTCTGGGTACCGTTGATTGTGAGTTATAGTTACGTATTCTGTGAAAACAAGTTGGGGTCGTTAATTTATCCTATAAAAATATCCTTGGCAAAAACTAAACATCATTTAGTTTAAGAATTACATACCTATTAGAAACTTGCCTACTCTGCAACAAGATGAG
>NQII01010570.1:0-17133 GCA_002778355.1 Clitarchus hookeri
GCCCCTTAATTGCTCTCTGATCTCCTTCTTCCCGTGTCTAAATTGTTCCACCCAGAAATGCTCTCACTAGGATCGCCACTCTTCTTCTATATCTTTATAGGTTTTTAATAAAATAAGAGAATATTGAATGCCATGGTAATGTCTGAAATTTTGTTTACTAAAATTTATTTAACACGTATATAATTAGACTATTTCAATAAAAATGTCAGATATATGAATACTCTTTTACTAAGTATTGTAAGCACAGAAAATTGTTTAATGCATATTAATTTTGCATTGGAACACAACTTAAATAACTATTAATCAAAAAAGTACTGAAAAATCGTTTCTACGCACTTTTGCATAGGGCACACGTAATTGATTTTTTTGCTGCACATTTACCACATGTGTACTTGTGACATTTGAAACTTGTGTTGCACATTTTGTTTCCCTTGCATCTTAAGATCTGGCACTGGTGTCATTTGTTATTCCTTGTTGTCGCCTGCAGATTAGTGTGCACTGGCTCTTCATTCCTTTTCTTCAAGCTGCAAAATAAATGTGTGACGAATAAGAGATTTTCCCATGACCATAGGATGTTGTAGAAGACTTGGACAGGCCACCTCCGAGATCCGGCTCTTACAGAGTACTTTCTCTCCATTTGGGCGATGATGTCCACGCCATAAGTTGTGTTGTGAAAATGTACAGACCCGGGGATTCTTTTTTGCAGTGTCGTCAATATCAATCCCTGGGCAAGCAGTGCTATGTTAAAGGACGATCTTATTTATTTTCCCCTGTAAACAGCCAGTGTGCATTCTTCATGTTTTAGGATTGTGGTGCTGTGAAGGGCAGTTTTTGATGTTGCTACACATGAAGGGACTTATCTTCTAGCCCTGTCCACAGTTCCCACAATACTGGTCTTTTTCTCTTTCAGTTTCTGAGCAAGGTGTAAAGATGTGAAGAAGTTGTCGGTGTTTACATTTCGTCCATTATTTACATACAATCTCGCCAGGCGCATGACAACATTTTCACAGAGACTATCGCAAGCTGGACGCAGCTCATCTTTACCAACATACGGAAATCCTTTACAAACATACTTTGAATATACATCTACCAACATCCAGAATTTTATCCCAAATTTCTGAGGTTTATTTGCCATATGATGAATGAGTCCTTTGTCGGGAAAAGTTACTCATCGATGGTGATTTTTGCACCTGGCTTGTAACAAGTCAAGCAGATTTCAGTGGATTTATTACAGGTATGTGAAATCAGAGAAATCAGAGAAAATTTATCAGTCTGCAGCCATTCAGATCTTGTTGCGTGGACATCGAACCTCTAGTATCTCATTATAGTGCGAAATCTATTCCTCCACATTGTAGATGAGAAGAAAGTTGGCGCCCAGTCTGCTGGCGAAAGTAAGTCATAATCCAACCTCCCACATCTGTATGCATAGTCTCGTGCATACAGAAGAGCAATACAAGCATCAAGTTGATCCACTGATATGGTCCAGTTATCTTCGCCCTGGCCATGGGCTTCCTCTTCTGTGCACGTTGTTATGTGCTGAAGCATAGGTTCATCAATGAAAAGACGACATACTCATCCACCACACTGTGTTTTGCGTATGTTGTTGGCCCTGGTTGTTCTCCCGACACTTGTTGTAGTCTGCCTGCTGCACTGACACCGCTAGGGATCACAGTCCGCACAGTCTGTACATTTTTACTTTGAATGGTGTCTCCAGGTGCAATGACTGTCGCCACATCTCTTCTGCAACTACGACCACGGAATCATCTTTGATTTTTCTCATTCACAGTTTGTGCAGCATCGCCCTGTTCATGTGCCATATCATCAGTCTGAAAATTACTTGTTTCAGGATTAATAACTTCACCATCAGCCTGGCTGGTGACTCCAATAGTTGTTTTGACTCTGCTACAGTTTCTTCCTCTTCCCCGCCCTTCCATTTGAGCAGAAGCACTTCGATACATACAAACAAACATCATTTTAAATACCGCATCAATACATATATGAATAAATAACAGTGTTTTTTTAATATTTCTGTGTTTTTAGTGGCATGGGCAAAGGATCTATGGTGTAGAACATTTGTTTTCAAAAAGATTTTTGTAGAATAGTGTTCTCTTTTGAATCAAGAACAATAACAAACACAGTCAATAACCTACGTAGTGTAGGTTTCCATAAATCTCAACCAATACATTTGTTGAAGCAGGATGCCAACCTAGTTAAAAAAAAAATTTTATGTTTTATTATCTAAAATAAACAAAAATCCAAAAATATATAAATAATTCAAGATGTCAGGAAATTTACGGATATGGACTGTGCCATATGAATCCATAGTAAAAATGGCTTAGGCCCTTAGTTCCCGAGAAAAACGGCACGAAAGTTCTGAAAACTATCGTAGCAAAATTGTGGTTTCCCTTGTCCTTATAGAAAGAGTGAGGTCATAAGGCAATACTGCGCTTTATATTACGAGTCGGTGGTAAGTCGTAGAGAAAGGTAATGAACCGAACTCACCACTTTTTCCATATGGAAACACCACAAGTTCACCACAATGGTTTCCAGAAATTTCTTGTTGTTTTCTTATAAAACTAATAGCGTAAAAACATTTTTACCAGAAAGTATTTTGTACTTAGTGTTTACCATACAATCGTGTGGTACAGTCCGTGTCCTCGATATTCCTGACATCCTACTTCAGTATTGTAACAAATATATAACAATCTCTAAGATTCAAACATTGTAGTATAATTGGCAATTGGGTTATGAATAGAGTATTATTAAACATGGTTTAGAGCCAGGACTCACACCCAAACCTTATTGTTGCAAAAAAAATTGCACACTAGAGGATACAAACAAGGACAATAAAGATGTAATACGAATAAATTACATTTACCTGTTTCTGTTCGTTCCATCTGGAGAGATTCACTTGAAAAATAGTGGTGCAATTTACTTGCACTTTCTTCATCTGATGTATCTCTACTATTCTCAGAATGCAGTTTCTCACATTTAGAAGGGATGTAATCTTCGTCAGAAGCANTTCATCTGATGTATCTCTACTATTCTCAGAATGCAGTTTCTCACATTTAGAAGGGATGTAATCTTCGTCAGAAGCAGAAGGTGTTACAACCAGCCTGTTGATATCGGACTCATTTTCTGGCAGTTCTTGCAATATTTTAGCTATTTATTCGGGCATTTTATNACAACCAGCCTGTTGATATCGGACTCATTTTCTGGCAGTTCTTGCAATATTTTAGCTATTTATTCGGGCATTTTACCACTGCATTGTTAGAGACACTTTTCTTTGTCTGTAATCTATACTGAATAAACAAGGAAGCCTCAGCTGCAAAAAAACATTCCCAAAGCAGAAAGGAAATCAAAATAAAAGTGTGGAAGTAAAAATAAACTGGTTTGAGCCAAATATTACAGACACTGTAACGCATGGAAAAATTTACACTTATTTTAATTATTATTTTTATAATTTGATGGTCTAGATCTGAGATACCAGTTTAATGTAATTTTAGATTGTAAATTTTTTTACCTAATCTAAAAACCATAGTTGGATGCAGTACGAATTATTTATGTTTTTCGACAATGTTTTCATGTAGGTCCGAAGTTTATCAGCCATCAGAACTGTTAGTTCCATTTGTTTACACGTAACAGGAAGTTATTCTTTTTAAATAATAACTTGTAAATAAAGCAATTGTTCATTCAGAGAAAAAGTTGTCAACATTTTGTTATGTGCAAGACTGTATTTTGTATGTGAGGCGATACTAGCTAGCAGTGGCGAAATAATTTCAAAGTATAGCACAAAGTTAAAAAGTATATAATACTTTATTGAAGATGCAACGAACTAACAAAACCTCTAAAGACACCCGGGTTTTCACTTTTAATAGTTTCATCATGATCTCCAAGACGCGACTCAAAAATTCCCCAAAATGTATAGCAATCTTTTATTGTAGAAATTATGTATTTATTATTTGTACAAGTTAATTGTGTTTTAAAACTGACATTCCTTATATTTTATCTAACGGATTTCATATATCTACCTGGCCCAGCATTACCATTTTCATTTCATTTGACAAATGCAGTTTGTTCCCTAAATGTTTTTCTCAACTTGTCATCCAAATGTTTTAGCCCGAAAACATCTGTAGTCGCTCACGTATCGTCAGAACCAAAAAGAATTAAACACAAACAATGAAACGTAGTTTTATAGTAGTATAATGTTAACCAAATGGTTTTATAGATTTTTTTACACAAATTACATGTAAAATTTCTCTTTTGGGTGTGGTAGGTACGCGTTATAATAAGTTGTGGTCTCGGAGAGCCAATATTTTTAATTTAACGCTTGTTGTGATACACTAATTGCTCCCTTAAAAAAATTTAATTCTGTTCACTGTGTTTTTGAATGAATACGGCATGTTACATGTAAGTTCAGTAAAGGTCTGTCTACAAATGCGCTATCCCAACCTGTATCTTAGGACAAAGATATGCTGATTGGTGCACGTGACCTATGACGTCATGGCGCTGTCCCAAAATCCCGTATCCCAAGACAAAGCATTCAGAAAACTTAACTTTTGTCTCAAGTTGTGTCATAAATTGATAGAAAAAGAAGACTAAAGATACTTTCACGCCCATTCGTGGAATGTTCACGCTGTGAATGTAAACAATAGACTTGAAAGGTGGATTTTCTCGAGATGAACGTGATGAAATGATATTTAGTGCAGTTTACGTTCGTTTTAAACTATTTAATATTATGGTTGAACATTTAAGAAAAGTCTTGGATATCAGTTGACGAGCTTATTTAAAATAAATTGTTAGGGCCTATATCATATAAATAAATAAATATTCAAATCACATATCTCGCAAACATTATATAGTGAACAATTCAGCAATATTTAAATCATTACGTAACAACAAATAATGTGCCGAATTTACTGCAATCTAATATCACCTTCTGAAAGCTTACTTTCAGAAAACGCACTTGTAGACCATATTGGGATTACGTGAATGTGACGTCACTCAAGATTCGTACAGGTCCACGTTCACAGGTACGGCCGATTGTAGACACGCCTTAACACAGAAACAAAACCCCTGTGTATAAACATTTAAAACTGAATAATACACAAACTTAAAAAAAAAATTATATAATGCACTGTTACTTTCAAAATATGTACAAATTCTCAAGACTTGAATATAATACTGCAACAGTAACAGTACATAATGCGTTACGTAAGAAAAAAAACACACACCTGCCATCTATTGAGCTGTTAAAGCACTGCGTGAACCGCGTGGGCACAGGTGGCTTGTGCCCCGATTGTACCGCACTTCGGCTATTTCCGGGACGTCTCGTGTGCCTTCGGCAAGGAAAAAATACACAGCAGCGTGGTACAGACCGCCTGTGCCCCAAAGTTGCGAGGAAAAATATCGCCCGCGCCTAAGTAAGGAGACGCTATTCGCAGCGTTTTGATAAAGAACTAAATGACCAAATAAGTTACTTATACTCTTAAATTATGAAAGAAAGTTCTATTAAAGAAAATTCATTTGCTGGGGAGTGTTAAATTTTATTTTGGAGGGCACGTACCCCTGCGCCCATTGACAAGAGCCGCCCCTTCTAGCTAGCCTGTGAGAGAAATTGTTTATTTAAAACGAGATTGTTGAAAATTTTTGTTTCTCGGCGAATGTTTTAAACTGTTTAAAGAAGTTCAAGCCATATTGGATTTTACGCTAGGGTTGTGGTTTTCTGAGGTGATCACCCAGCTAGGAATTTGACGTAATTTATTGATAAACGAGTCCGAATTACAACAAACCCAGGCATGTACGTTGGTACGAAGACGTGGTAATGTTTTTAAGTCTACAAGAAGCCTGTGATCGGACGACAGCCGTGTTTTAAATGTTAGGTATGGTTCGCCTTCCGCGTTCATATTAAGTGAGTGTGCTAAGACTGTATTATACACATATAAGCCCGTAAGCTTATTAGTTAGGGAAGAATTCTAGACACAGAAGAGGAACAATTACTGCGGCGGAGACGTCTACAAATTTTTTGGATTACGTGTGCTGGTTCGGCTAGAATCTATGTCAACGACGATCAGCATTTTTACTTACAGATAAGTCTGAACTATCTCAACAGCGTGCAGATCTCTTTAATTAAAATTTTCATTCTGCACCACTATTAAATTATTTCTGTGTTTTTCAGTCTGCACAGACTTCACCACGATACACTGTATGATTGAGAAATGCTCATTAACATGTTTTCCAAGTTCAGTCGTAAATATTGGCTATCTAGTGACGGCATCAATCTCTATATAAGTTGTTGATTGGTAAATTTAACCTATCTAAGTATGTTATTGATTGAAAGAATTATTTTGTTTTCTTAATGCACAGTTCTATTTGAATATGTAACCTGCCCGCTCATCCTAATATTCTCAAATATTGCTTCATATATTTTATTAAATCTTTGAGGGAAACATAGATACCACTCTTTCATTTACAGTAATTATTCAGTAGCTAGTTATCGTATTTTTTTTTTTTTTTTTTACGTTAACTTGCAGATAGTTCAACAACGTTTTAGTAAGTATCTGACAGGTTGTATAGCAGAAGTTGAGGTGTGGTAAATTCTTATTGGTGGTCGCATATCTGCCGTGCCTTATTTCTACTCTATGTCTGCAGTGTAAGCCAGGCAAGAAACACTCACGAGACATACTCTATTTATTAATTTTTTTTACATTATAACACAACTGAAAATGTAAAGTTACAGTCCATTCAATGTTACTTCCAACTTTTCTGGAGCCCTGCTAAAGTTCTACTTCCGGATATTCCTCCGCCTCGTACAAACAAAGCTTAACCAAGTATAGTTAATTTCATATAAGAAGGCCACATTCAGACAGTCAGTGAGTAGCAAATTAAAGTATTCAAAACAAACAACGTGCCATTTACAAAACCCTGTATCAGCTGATGCACGAAAATAACAAAAGTTAATATTACGTTGGCTATTCTTAGTACACTGCCGACGAACATTACACCAGCCAAAAATGCGCGATAAGAAAGAGTTCCATCCAAGGTTAATTAATACATTTTATTTTACGTGGCCATAAAACAGCGGTTTTTAGTGTTAAAAATTAAACTTCATGCTAAAGTAGAAATGTATAGGTGTTCAAGGTTTAAAATCATATTAAAACGATCCATGTCCAAATAAAACGCAATTTCAAAAACTTTTTTCACGTCTTAATCGCCCCTCTCCAACCCCGCTTTCATTACGTGCTTGATATTAATTCTAAAAGCTTACAGAATTATTGCATAATATTGTTGAATTATTTTCTCTAATAATTTGACAAAATATATTTGAAATACGTTTCTTTGCCAGCCAGTAATAGAACAACAGTCTACTTTACAAAGGTGCCATCTATTGTCGAAAAATCTGNAATTATCGAAAAATCTGTTGTGCGCGCCACCTATTATCTCTTTTGCCAGGCATTCGCCATATTGTTCTCTGAAAACCCATTATCTTTCTTCCAAAGGAGTGGAACACCGCACACTCACCGCACTAGCGCGCTATACCTGTAATGTGTGTTGCACTCACGTCTTCCCGCTGCTCCCCTCTACACGTCCCTGCTCTTCCAGTTACATTACGTTTACGAACTGCCGTGCAAACACATTCCAAACCCCGTTTAGAGTCCTCTTTCGCCACCTGCCGCGCCACTCAAGCAGTTCGTCAACTGCCGCACGAGGCAGCACCTACTGGACGCGCTTACTCGCCGGGCCAGTTATGTGGCCGATCAGCTGATGGCGGAAGGATACGTAGTCAGATGTATAGTCAGATGTAAACAGTGGCGCTACTTTGGCCGAGCTGTCAAAAAGTGGCGTTATTATATGGTACAGAGTATATCAATAATTACACCAAAGGTACAGTGCAACGAATTCGTGAGCACTCAGTGTAATAATATTTTCCAAATGAACTATTTTTTACTAGGCATTGCCAACACACATATGTTCTCGCTGTTTTTATTTATATTAATTATAAATGACATATTATAATTTATATATAAAATATAAGTGAAAGTTCAATTTAAACAAAAATACGGTATTGTTATGTCAAAAGAAGTATAAAACGCATGTGATGCGTGACATATTTAGGAAATAAACAAGCACGTCATACATGGGGTGATTTTTCAAGGTTATATTAAAATATTGTGAAGAAACCGTGAATATACTATAGGGGCGCTACTGTAAAAATAATGTATAGCAAGAGAATAAATATTATCTTAAAATAACACTTGATAACAGCACAAGACTAATAACGCTTGTAGTCAAAATTACAGGTGTGGCGCCTTTAGGTATGCAAGTTATTTTCAACGAAACCAACTGATATAGGACAACGTAACTTATCCTGCAAGTGTATTAAGACAATGTAATAAAAGTCACATAGCGACAAATGTTTTGAATTGTTACTTCAACTAGGAATGTTTCTTACACTTTTAAAACGATCAAAATGACCGCCATGGCAATTCTAGTGTTAACTGCTTAATGGTCCTTGGTACAAGAAAGGCTGGGTAATTCCCGGATTTTTGTATGTGCGAATCGTGCCGGACGATGCCGCTGGTCGGCGAGTATTCTTGGGGATCTCCCGTTTCCACCCCCCCTTTAATTCCAGTGCTGATCTATTTTCACCTCTATCACCCTCATCGGCTCACAAGATCTCGCTGTTAAGAACTGCCCAAATCTCTTCACTCACTCACCCACCAACATCACCCCTACCCCCTCACATACTCACCATCCCAATCATGAAAAACAAAAAAAAAATTTCTAAAATAAAAAAATTTCTACAAATCGAGGGACATGTGATGCTAACCTCACACTCCTCCACCCGACCACAATCCATATCCACCCACCCGTCCCCAATACCCACCCAATTAAAAATCGAGAAAATTCTAAAAAAAAAAAACAAAAACATTCTGATAAAGAAGGTAAAATTACATTTATGACTCTGACCACAATGTTGGTTGTTGTCGACCTTGACCTCAATAACCTTGAATTCGAAAAAAAAAAAAAAAAAATTTGAATCGTAATAAACATTGAGGAAGAAATTAC
The DNA here is from genome assembly GCA_002778355.1 of Clitarchus hookeri. Classification (NCBI taxonomy): domain Eukaryota; kingdom Metazoa; phylum Arthropoda; class Insecta; order Phasmatodea; family Phasmatidae; genus Clitarchus; species Clitarchus hookeri. The sequence goes on from NQII01010570.1 coordinate 9,070, forward strand.
ATACCTAATGCGAAAAACAAAGTTGGATGTGCGTGACGCTAAAGGTTCGATTCTCTTTAAGATGGCAGAGCACAGTTGACCCTTGCCAGTTGTTATTTGATGTTTGCTCCACAATCCTCCAACCATACAGGCGAATAATACCAGCTTACAATACGAACCGGCAATGTCATCAAGACAAGCCAACCATAACATCTGCTAATGCCAACCAGCTGACCAGTCATACAGAATGATCATTCTTAGCACACCATATCTAGGGTCCACACCGAAAAACCATACCAGCCAACCAGACCAACCAACCATATTGACCATACATACCAGCCGACTGGGCCAACCAAGCAGACCAGTCAAACCATACCAATCATCCATACTAACCAACGACTGACTCCTGCAGACTGACTCATCTTCCTCCTCTTCATTTTTTCCTCCCCATCTTCCTCCTCCTCATCTTCCTCCTCATCATCTTCCTCCTCATCTTCCTCCTCCTCATATTCCTTCTCATATTCCTCCTCCTCATATTCCTCCTCCTCATATTCCTCCTCCTCATATTCCTCCTCCTCATATTCCTCCTCCTCATCCTCGGCCTCAGTTGGAATAAATATTAAAACGGAGGAGCAACCAGTCCAACGAAAAGACAGTAAATTCAAGCACGTAATTCGAAGAAGAGAAAACAGAGAATTCTTTATATATAAAGTATCTTACCGTGGAATTGAGAGCATAAAAAGTGGGAGTGGGCCAACTTCCCGGATTTGACAATGAGTAAAACTGCTATGTACACATTGTAGTGGGAACGGATCCACTACACAGCCTCGGAATAACCCCCAAGAAAGTCATACGAAATTTTAAAAGGGTTTATAAACAGGTAACAAGGCTCCTCCCCTCGCTTATCTGATGAAATGAAGATAACACATATGACGACCCGGTAATTAACAAGGAACTGATGGAATGGAGTAACAAAGAGCAAGGCGAGATAACAGAGAAACGAGCCATGTATAAATCAGACAATAGCAATAGAAACTGAACAAGATTTAGACAAGTTTCATGACTGAAGGACTGGTTTACGGTGGGGGGGGGGAGGATCGAAAAGATGTCCGGAGGCCCTCCTCTCCGCTGGATGAAGATACACATGGACTGTATTGAAAGTATAACATCGGTTAATTAGTTAAGTAGTTAGTACTGCTATATAAAGGCATAGATATAAATTAGAATATATTCCAGGAAGTGTGGGTAACTGTGTGGTTGGCAGGCTAACCGCGCCACGCCACTACTACAGGCTACCTGGGTGTAGATGTAATACAGTAGAATAAAATCAGAAAGGTGAAAAAACTGCGTGGTCCCGATAGCAAGCCAAAGGCCAAAAGAATGAAAGGGGAAATTAGTAGGAAAAGGAAAGGGAAATTCTCATACCCCTGCATTACCCAGAAAGGATTCAGGTGCAAGGGTGTTAAGTTTGGTCACTTAAGAAAAGATTTATCACATGGAGTTGTAGACTAGCCTATAATTTCACCTCCTATAATTTAATTTGCCTTATTTGATCATTTCCCGGAGGAGAGGCGGTTTTCTGCACCAGGTCACAGAGTAGCTGAGTACTCAGAGACGAAATAGCGCGGATATTCTTTTGATGTGGGCGTACCTACCCATTCGCTGATTGGCGGCAAGAAGGTCCGGATACCGGCCTTGAGCCTGGCTGGCTACCGCGTGCTGCGGAAGGTTCCCTATTGGCTGTGCTGCCGGCTGGCGAGTAGGTTGCCACGGGTTGGCTTGTCGAGAGGCGTTCCAAAGTTTCGAAGGACAGCGGCGCCATTTTTGCTGGCGTGCGCGGCTGGAGTCCGCGGAATAAGCGTTAAGTACTGTGTGAGCAGGTAGTTGTTCCGCTCGCCTGACTCCCCAGAGGGTGTGAGGGTTGGGAGGGCGGGAAGCATGGCCAGCTCTTCTCCAGCTTTCTCTTCCTTGGCGTAATTGAATCTTGAGAAGAGCTCCACCCCCGCCCCAGGAGCCATGCATACAGATCGCGAGGCTGAAACTTGAGTAATGAGGCCTCGTCACGAGCGACTTCCCTGCGAGTTCTGACGCCCGGCCGTAGCCCGCCGCCGCGCCGAGCCGTTTAATTTAAAAAGCGATAGCGAGCGCCTTGCCCACCGACTCCCGGCAGCCGGAGTGGATTTTCATGCCCCGGGAAGCAGCTTTCCCACTTATTCAAAGGCCAATTCTTCTTCCCTGTGCTTCGTCCCGTCCCCTCCTAGCCATCATCAACCCCTTTCCCTCGCGACCCCCTCGTCTTTACTCCGAACTCCTCGGACCCTTTCTTTCCTTTCCTTCCGCATCGGTTACTTTATTGAGCTCTCGACAATTCCGCGAGACAAATTTCCCCGGCAATACATCAAGTAGTCTATACTTTGAACTCTCCTGCTTTTCATTGGAGAACAGCCAGTGAATGGCAGAAGCTTCCAAGTCGAATAGCCGAAGCAGCATGGCCGCTGCTTTGCCCGTTCCCACCGGCTTAAAAGAAACCAGGGAATATTCAAGTTGAAGAGTTGGTAGTCATGAAATTATTATTTTTCCTTTCGTTTTAACAGTATTGCGCGTGTCTCAGTAAATAAATATTCTGTTAATACGACGTTTTTTCAAGGAAAGTTAAAAGAAATTACCTAAATCCGCATGGTTTTGCTTTTATCATATTAAGTATATTCGAAGAGGAAAAAATATCCTGAAAATAGTTAAACAATGATTGCGTTTTTAGAGCTTGCCTGTAGGTAGCAGAAAATTACAACCATATACACGTAGTTAAATCTGTGTACTTTTATTTCGTTGAAGTCATACTGTATAGTACAACGCACCGATGGAAACAGTACACACCTTGCGTGTATGGGCGATGAGGCGCTAGGCGTGCGTATTAGTGTCGCCCGTATCGCTCCCTTATTTCTGTGCCTTAACTCGTAAAAGAGCTCATGTGCCCATGTACTCTTCAGTGGGTATTAGGATATCATTTTTACGTATATTTAAATTATTACCTTGCTTCCCAGTAATCAACTAAAATATATAGAATGTTCGGAAATGAAATCCCCAAACTACGGGAAATGATTCCTTAAGAAATATAAAATCGACAATATACAGGCCACCGTATACCTAAACGGGATATTAAAGGAGATATGAGCCTATGAAAATTGGGTTTTGAAAACGTATTTATACCGAATGCCTTGTACAACGCCTACAAAGCCTGCAGTAAAAAGGTGACTGGCCGTCCTCGGTCTGTGCTCACTGTTCGGCTTGAGGAAGTGATACGTCCGCACATCAACGACGTGCCCTCCTCTAGTACACGCTCCATAGCGCGCCAAATGAGCGTGTCCCATTCAACCGTGTGGGACGTACTGCTGGCAGTAAGTACAAGGCATTCAGAGAAAATGCGTTTTCAAAACCCAAATTTCATACGCTCATATCTCCTTTAATATTCTGTTTAGGTTTATGGTGTCCTATATATATTTTCGACTTTATTTTTTATAAGGAATCACCTCCCGCAGTTGGGGCGTTTATTTTCTGAACAGCCTGTATACGATTAACGATACGGAATACTGTATTAAAATGTATTTCAATGGAAAAGATACGTTATTCGCTTCATAACATGCATGAAGCTATTCCCCGGGTTTACAATCTAGGACGGCAACTTTCGATACTTTGCAAAAAAAACTGTATTGTTTATGCATAGTGTAGAGATATGCATTTGAAACTAAGTAAATACATTTTACTATAACTGTGTTCATGAAAATAAATAAGTTAAGCAACTTTTATAATTAATGGAAAAATAATAAATCAGTTCTTTTCACTTAGTGAAAAACAGAAACAGGAGATTGTTCTTTCCGGTTTTGGTTCTCCATTTATGTAGCAATTTTAAAACCACTTTTGTGATGGCATGGTCATGGATGTAAGTGCAGTTTCCAGTCGTAACATTAGGTTACTATATTGTGTAACCCCCTTCCCCGATAAGAATGCTCACCCAGACAAACACTTGAATATTTCCTACATTTGATTTCGTGTTTCTACTTGAAACGCGCATATACTGTAGGTAATGCATAATTCTACGGAGCGTTCTTTCCCAAAAATTAACGGAGTTTAATATTTGAAGCCAGTAATTCCTTTTTTTAATTTTTTATGTCACTAGCAAAACTCTTGTGTTATGATACTTACAAAATAAAGTTCGGTGGCAATGAAACAATATTTTTACTTTGCTATAAAAGCTGACAGAGTTCACGTGCTTTCGCAGCCATTGCATGAACTCTCTTGGCTTTAGGGTTTCAGACGTGTCGATGTCGAGTGAGTGCCGACGTTTCGGCAGATTTAGCAGACTTAACTACACGGCGGCAGTTCAATACTGAACCGTGACAGTGACTACTGCCTTGAAGATGGCAACTGCAACGCCGACAAGATTGAATCCCAAAATCCGTGATTATTAATGTTTTTACAAGACGCCTGAGGGGCGTATCTGAGTTCCTGAGGGATGAAATTCTTAGTCAAAATAAAATGACTATTTTTATTTTAGTTTATTCACACAGCTATTATTAGCAGAGTTACTCTACCTTTCTCCATTATTACTCAATGAGCGCGGTATTTGATTTCTATCTCAACCACAATTCAAGTATTTCTATATGTCTTTGTTTGGTTATAGTCAATTAACTCATACTCATCATTAACTAATGTTCAGTCTGTCTGTTGCCATAATTATAAATGTATTTCACTCACGCATCCATTCCAATAGTCCAGCCTGCCAGTCGCACTCTTTACTGTACCGATTCTCGCAGTCATAGATTTTACTGCAGCTGGTCACTTCCGGCGCTACTCGTTGCTCTTCCAGCTCGTCGTCTATCGCTTATCGTCGCACAATCTCCCAGACTCCCTATTCTCATAAAATCCCGGCTCAGAGGCCCGTCGTACTTTTATACTATCGCTGGCCTTGATCTGCAAGGTTCAACACATCCCGAAACACGCTGAGAGAAACTAGGGCAGTAGTAATGACCAGAATATTTCTTCAATTATATATCAAAGACACCCGATACCCAATGTAGGAAGTGGCACGCGCCCTGATAGGCATAACAGGCACGCTTTGTAAACATTCCTTTGTGAAAAACCGCTGCGTCTTAGACTGCAACCGATAGCGCGCGCGTCCATAAATCATCCGTGCCTCGCACGCTCACAAGGAGGCCGCCTGTAAAAATATTATAATAGCTGCCACAATTCTGAAAATTGGTCTTCATATGCGACACGGGATAAAAAATTCAGATTTCAGAATCTTTAATTTTGGATTATTTAAAACCTGGTTAGTAGCCTGACTCGATGTGGATGAAAGTTTACTTTGAATGGGGCAGTGCAGTGCTGTATAACGTTGGGACTGAGATGGATATTCCAAAAGTTGATTTTCTTTGGCGAAATTTACGTAGCTACCGGTTTGTTTTCTTGAAGCGCGATGTATTAATTTTTTGTCTGACCCGTACTGCATTTTTTACTGATCTGACAAAAACGCGTAAATGACAATGCCATGAATACTAAATAAAGACTCATCTTAAATATTGTATTTCCCTCGCTTTAAACACAACCACATCTTTATTAGTCCTGCCATATTACAAAGCGTTTTACTGATACTTGTACAGTTCCAGAACAAAAATATCTTCGTTCCAGAGGCTAAGAATTATCTTGCATATTTAATTCAAAGCGTTAAGGGTTGAATGTGAAACCTTACCAAAAGTGAGTGAGTGAGTGAAGAGATTTGGGTGGCTCTTAAAAGCGAGGACTTGAGAGCCGATGAGAGTGATTGAGGTGAGTATGGAGCAGCGCCGTAATGAAAGGGCGGGGGAAGTGGGAGATCCCCGAGAAAACCCGCTGAACAGCGGCATCGTCCGGCACGATTCCCACATGCGAGAATCCGGGAGTTGCCCGGCCGGAGATTGAACCCGGTTCGCTTTGGTGGGAGGCGAGCAGGCTAACCGCTCAGCCACCGCGGCCCCCCTTACCAAAAGAAAACTAGAGAATCACCACTGGGCCGACTGTTATTTCTCACATTTTAATATTTTTCATTTTACCTATCTTAGAGCAATAAAACATATTTCCGCTTAAGCTTTACAATTAAGAAAACATATTTTAACGGGATAATTCAAATGTTTGCATTGAAGACTTCTAACATATTGGAATTCTTTGTCATATACGTAATCTGCTCAAATTTAAGGGATTATCACAGGGTTGATTATTATTTAAGCCACTGAATATAACTGATTATGCTTCTTTCAAATTCGCTGATTCCCTTTTGAAGAAGAGACTAGCCATCTTGTTCTTCACATCTTTGCTCTTGTTTTCCTGTAGCGTAAAATATTTATTTTATAAAGTACCAAAGTTTATATTTATCCCGTGGTCAGTAACTTAACGGTTGTCAGAACGCAGTATCAACTATATCTTAATACCTAAAGTACTACCATAATTAATGACAGCTAGGATTTGAAAATCCTTAAAATTACTGGAGTGAGTCTTAATGATTTATTGCATAGGTCGATATAACACCCTCAAGTGACGCAGTCGCACAAGATACTGTCTTCGAAGAATGTCATTTTTTCCTTCCCTGTGCTAAGTACCAGTCGATCTCTTTAGCAATATTTCTAAGGTCATGCCTTCATTAGAGGTTTCCTTAGTTCGATTCCAAAAGCATACATATATATTTGTTTAAGATATTATTTTGCATAAATTATGTTATACCTGTATGTTTTCTGTGATGTATGTAATTCATTTTACTTAGGCAGTAAATAGAATCGCGTTTGCAACTTCAACCAGAAATTAATTAATGTTATTATCCTGCACCATTTCTTCATCTAAATCATTCTATTAAATGTTTCTCATTTGATTCGTTCGTCTGGTGCGTGTTTCGTCAAACACGTAACTAGAACAAGTAAGGAATGTGGCTTAAATGTTTTTATCGTGAAGAAATTTTGCTACATGCACCATTTTAGTGATTTTAATCAAAAAAATATTTTAAATATAATTTACTACTCTTATATTGCTACAAAACCACCAGTTATTTTTAATTATTAATTAAGCCATTTAATACTAACGTACGACTGCAAACGTTAATTAAAAACATACATTACACACAAAAATGCAGCACTTTAAAATTTAAACATAAATTGGATTTTTTTTAACAAGATATATTATCGTGTAACTAATTCAACGAATTATGAAATTGCAATGTGCAAAAATAAGTTAGTTTAAATTTCATTAAGAGAATTAAGAGAACAAGTAACTTTTTGCTTGTCTTCGCATTTGCAATTTAGGCTTGATTTCATCGTCATAAATCTCAAATTATATAGCTTCTGTACACTGCAGTTTCGTCTTTTAAATAATATTCTTTCCTCAAATCTTGCTCCCGAAATAAGTGTAGTATAATTCCTTATAGCATACCCGCAATATTCTTGTCTTATTACCTTACCACTGATAATATGCCTGAATATATATGAAGTCTGATAATTATTTGCCCTCTTGTCCAAGTCTTATATTTTAATACGCTTATTTTCCAAAACACGTCGTTACAATTTTTTTTTTTTTTTTTTTTACATCAGCTTTCATAACTGACTAATGAATATTTCAAAGTATTTCTGCGTAAAGCAAGAACCAACATTTAAAAGTAATTTTATATTAACCATTCAAGATATATGCCAACGACGATGTAAATGGCCCAATATTTTGTACAAGATGTCATTACTTGCGCTTCCGTCAGGTAAAATATAAAATAATATGCATTAAACCTGCAGGGTTATTTTCGACGGTAACCGAAATATGAAAGTAATATTTCGGCCCGGAAGAATTATATGTAGATTTCTATATTATTTTTATTAATGCACTCTACAGTTACGATTGTTATCACGTCTTTCGGACAACATAAAACGACTAACACACTTACTTATCATTTCTTATAACTGTATGGACACCAGCGAAACTCAAATCCGAGACATTTTCATTACAAAGAGAGTCCAACAACTATAAAATTGAATTTTCGTGAAAAGATTTTGTTGCTGCATATAATTCCAGATTTGGTGT
>NQII01010570.1:17602-36555 GCA_002778355.1 Clitarchus hookeri
TGCTTCAGTTCACCCAAAAGTGAACGTATTTATCCGTGACTTTTGTCACTTGATACTCTGTTTATCAGTGATCGCAATGTTGTTATGAGTTTACAGATATAATTTGAATATATAGATATAAGTTATAACGAGTTAATACAAGATATTTGGGCATATTATCCCTCAAGTATGTGTCTCCTTATGGCGATGAAATGTTTAAAATATTTGCGTTTGTATATATATGAAATGGTTTTTAATATTCAATTTTGAAATTATGGGTTTTTTAGAGAGGCATTTCATCAGCAATAGGATCCTTAAGGAATTTCGTGAGTGTTGAGTGCTGTCAGTAAATAATTAATAAATTTTAAAGTAATTGCTATAACAAAAATGTAACGAGGTAAGAGAGATTTAAAATAATTTTTAAATAATACGCGAATGGTAGTTTGCATACATTAGCTGCAAATACAGTTTTTTTTCATTCGCACAACACAGTTTGGTGCTGATAAAAACTGTGCGTCTGCAATCGGACTGTGTTCTTGTCGAGTCTGCCTTCCTCTGGAGTTTGCCGTGTTCATCTTAACCCAGGCAGGTCCAAAGGTCTCTTTCTTTAATTAAACACCGGACGCGGACACAAGAGTGAGCGGAGGGTAAAAAAGACACTGCTCGTCGACAGAGAGTGATAACCCCCAGAGTGACTCCGGCGAACATTAAAAAAAAGGTGGGGAGTGGGAGGTCCGAGAAGAACCCAATTAAACTGGACAAGCCATAGAGACTGAGGACTGCCTCCTCCAGAACTGCGTCGACCATCGTTTGCTCCAGCTGTGGAAGGCCAACGACTCCTGGAGAGTAGAGGTAGTTCGCGGGCGCAGCGTCTTTCATTACGCCGGCATCCACTGATAACATCAGCACTGCTGCAAGGGAAAAAAAGTTATCAAACGCGTACACTGACGCTCAGAGAGAAGCACGACCTTAATAACGCACGTTGCGTGTGCATAAATAACGTATGTTCTAGAATGAGTTGATACAGTAAAATATTGAGTTGCTCAAAAGGAGTGTGATAAAAAAGTATTTTTTATAATTTCGTTAACGTTAAGTTCCTCCTCTGATAAAATATTTTTTTTTTGGAACGAAGCCGATATGGTTAAGGCATCACCTCCAACAACGAAATCCCGGTTTCAAAGACTTTAATCAGAACTTTATGCGTTTTTTGTTATTGTTAAGGTCAGATTAGTCTCTAACCGTTCCCTTCAGTCAGCGCAAAGGTACATAACCAGAAGTTTTATCAGGCACAAAATAAAAAAAAAACTTCATATTAGGCTTAATTTAGTAAATTTTACAAAATATTTTGGTATCAGCCAAGGTGACTCTAGGCAAACCATCTTTAAAACCTTCTCTGCTCACATACTGGATATCACGCACGGCTACGGTGTTCTTAATAGATTATATACGCTAATAATAACAAATTTAACACAAAAAAGCTTTTCGGGATATTGTCTTGTCGTTCCTGGCGAACCATAGTGGAAAATTGAATATATATATATATATATATATATATATATATATATATAACGTATATATAAATGAATGGATACTAAATAACGAATTCAAGTTGCAAAATATATAAACAAAATATTAGATTGTAGATGTCTAATATATTTTTGTTAAGGCAACAAATGTGTTGAAATTTGCGAAAAGCCTATAAAATAGTTCTAAGACTTTAATATTTATTTGTCATAATTACTAACAAAGATATAAAGATATTTTGTATTTACAGAATCAAAGTCAAAGTGTATCTTGTAATTGCTCGAAATAAACTGCTTTTATAAGATCAATAAAATCTAGTTAACAAATTATAGTTTTGTGGCAGGGAGAGTTCACTTTCCTTAGTTAATGATAGAACGGTAAGAAACCATCTAAATGGTGAACTAAATGTGTGTGATTGTTCGTTCAATTTTTCTACTTTCATTTTCTCATTCTCACGTGGACGGCAAGTAAAACACCAAGCAGATTGTAATCGCCTGTTTGCTAAATTGTCTGAAAACTATCTCCTGAGTGCATGATGCGGCGTAAACATTTTTCTGGTTGACGTCTCAGTCTACTATCACGGCGAAGACTACAACACCGGAAATCTCACCCGAGTTCAGTTAGTTTCTAATGTTTCAACTTAATATTTATCGCTTATCAAAAATTCACGTATCGAAAACGCTCCCGCCTTTGCCCGCACTCACATGGCGATTCACAAATGTTATCAATATAAACAACAGTATTTTAAAGAACTCATTTGTCATTTTCCTCCATGACACGCGAATGTGTCTTTCCTGCAATTTCCACATAAACCGAAAAGTTTTACTACACCTTCAGTTTTACTACCTATAACTTTTTAAAGATTTTCCATGTCGTTGGTAACTTAGTTAATGTAAAATTACTTACTAATCAGTTACTTTTAAGACGTGTTTCAACTTGCATGCTGAATTTTGACTAAGTAGATAATATTAAAATATGTCACTAGTACTAAATTGTTTTTAAAAAAACATGTCATTCATTGCTCATTACTTTCAGGCCAAATTGCAGTTTTTATCTTCATGGGGGATTTAAGACCTTGGGTTGCATGGATAGGAAAACTCACCGTATATTTCCAAGTCCTACAAATAGCTGAAAATATTAAATTTACAAATATATTTTTTACTGTAAGGAATGTGTAAGAACACACAAAAATTTTACGTAGAACGTTTAAAGACTTGTGCCAAATCGTAAAGTTACTGTTATTATCAAGGCAGCAAAATATTTAAAATTTACATCAACGCGAACAAGCTATATTTTAGTTGCGCATCTTAGTTTTCTCAAATAATATTTGCTGTTTCTTACGTGAACACAAATTTCTAATTATTAATGTGTTAATAATTATTTTGATTATATGGCTATGTTCCACAAATAAATGGCCTATCTATTAAAAAAAGTATTTTCAAGGCGTTAACAAATGACAAGGTAAATTGGATTCAACCCGGTAGCATTGCGATTGGGTAACAAACTTCAATATTAAAACTACCAAATACGCATCGACCATGCATGCATGTTCGCTGTATACATCCCTTCTTCCAAAAGTAACAATTTAGATGGAAAAGTTCGTGTAACTACTTTAATTTCAATGGATAAATATTAAAAAGCTATATTTGTCATTTTTACATACAAATAAGTTGTCCTCAAAATTCAAATGGATAAGTGTCATTAGTTGTTATGCTTCAAGAAAACTTTGAAATAAAAAAATTCCCTTTTTACCGTGACGGAAATCAATAAAAACAAAAGTGCGACTGCTAAGTACGTTCTCCTACTTAAGGGAAAGAAACATTAATATTAGGGAGATCAAACTTTGACCACTACCTACTAAACGATTACACGTNGAAAACAAAGACATTGTGAATTCCCTTTGGACCTCACACGTGTTTACGTTTCAGTTACTACTGCAATCGGATCACAGATTATGAGATACGTTCTGGAGGACTCTGAAATTTAAAAACGCAGCATGAAAACAACGACCGAACTCCACGTCACTTTCTCTGGCGTAAAAACTGCTGCTTTTCGTTGTGGCAACAGCCAATCAACCGAGTAGCCGGGACTCGGATGAACAGAGGACTTTGTGAAAACCTAAATATCACTGTAATTGCACATTTTTACAGTCCCAGTCTTTTACTAAAAATAAACGTTACACTGAAATATTTCACAAAGATAACACACACAGGGAAATTATCGCGATTAGCGAACTTCCTCCGTGATACGAGAATGTTCATCCTGATTTCCTCAGAAGTTGTGTAAAAATTTACAGTGCAAATATGTGTAGGCTTTTAATATGCGAATCATATACGTATATTTTCTTTTGAGTCAAACAATTAAGGCTGAAAGGTATGAATTTTCTTCTAGCTTGAATGACCGTCGTCTTGACGACATTGAAATGATTTCACTGGTTAATGAACCAAACCGATCGATTTATGAGAACAATCATCGATCAGTGGTTGCAAACGATCGACAGATCCTCTGAAAAGCTAGAGAAGGAATGCAATAGGTCATACACACAAAGTTGTCGAACAAAAGATATATTCGTGATCTTCAGCACATGATCGATGAAGGTAGTTTTACCATCCTCGACATCGGCAGGCGTTACAACAGCCAATTTTTTTTTTTTAATAGGTTTGCTTAAAATGTGCACTTAAATGTGTGTAAAGGATACAACTAGAATTTCCTCTGAGCTTTAATAGACAACGGCGGAATACATTTGAGAGACTTCCCACTAATAAGATGTAAGTTTGGCGGCTTTAAAGCTCAGCTACAGAGTGAAAAAGCGTGAGTTGGAGGAGCCTCGCACTTGATGAGATTGTCAGTGTCACACTTAACGTACACTCGCTCCTGTGCCTGGAAGACGCAATGTTTATTCAGGTGTGTACAGCAGACGGTCGGCATAAGGACGTTGGCTCACCAAATATTAAATACGAAATATTTCTGTTGAACAATGTATGTTTCGTAAGTTCTGTAGGTTTCGCCAAGTGAAAAATTAACTGCGTCTAAATTGCAGCATCGAGTGCCACTAAGTGAGGTAGTCCCAGGGGTAAAATCTGGCCTCACAATTGGGAGGACCCGCATTCGATTACCGTTCCAATCATGTTGGTTTCGGTTTTCCATGATTTTTCCGAAATCGCTTTAATTTAGTGCTGGGATGGCCTCTTAATACGTGCCATCCCCTGGACGAGGTTTTGTCGTCGTTGGGGCGTTCTAAAAAATTCCTGTGAATAATTTCAGTCATTATGAAAATACCTTCAAACTGGAGATTTGTTTTGTACGAAATACCTCATATATAATTTCTTTAGTCTATTTACATTTTATTTCCACTTTTTTTTAGCAAACCTNTGTTTTGTACGAAATACCTCATATATAATTTCTTTAGTCTATTTACATTATATTTCCACTTTTTTTTAGCAAACCTTTAAAAAAATTACTTATGTATAACGTGTGTGGTTTTCTTTTATATATGGAATGTTATCAAAAGCTTATTATATTTCTGTTGGCATAAAAATATCTTATTTTGACTAAATTGTAGTTTTANATATGGAATGTTATCAAAAGCTTATTATATTTCTGTTGGCATAAAAATATCTTATTTTGACTAAATTGTAGTTTTACTTGTATTTTATATATAGATTACAATATTTAATTTTTAGTTGGTGAATGAAAACGGGGAGAAAATAGGTGTGTTAGTAATGCCTAGTAAGAAATACGTAGTTCACATGCAAAACATTATTCAAGTGAGTGCGCACGAATGCAGTGCGCTGTCCCTTTGGTGTAATTATCTAGACTTAGTTAAACTTTGTTTGCATGAGCCGGAGGAATATCCTGGGCGTTGAGCTTCAGCAGGGCTTCAGAAAAGTTGTAAGAAACGGTGAATAGACTACGGAAGTTATAAAGTGTTTTGAAGAAACATAGACTCGTGCATTTTTGCTACGGAAAATCGCCTTATCGCAGGAGCGCTTGATACTGTCACTGCTTTGTGTTTGGACAAGGCGACACAGTTGACGTAGAAGGAGGAAGGAGTAAGGGGGAGGAGGAGGACGAGAGAATCGGGATCGCACGGTGGCGTGCGTGTGAAGAACACAGGTCACGTCTACAAGGCTCCCACTCATCACGACTCGACGGCCACCAATCTATCACCTCCTCAAGGAGGGGAAGAGTCTGACAATGAGCGAGGTCTGGGAGCAGCGATAATTCAGCGTCTAAACAAACGACGCGCTTATTGACATTGACTGCATACATTTCTCCAGCTCGCTGCAGAAATAACATTCACCGGCCTTTTTTACGATTCCCTCTATGCACTGACTTCAAAAAAACATGTATTGTAGATGACAAAAATTATTTTTGTCCTGTTTAGACCTTGCTAACCACGAAGGCATTCCCTAAAGTATATACTGTAATGATTATTAACACCAGAGACAGTTGTTAGCCTACTTTCCGGAGGAAAGAAAGGCTTGTGAGATCACTTTCCTGCCTGTGTGTCAGTTTGTGTATGAGAATGTATGTGTCTGTATGTAGGTGTGTAAAGTGTGTGTATGTTGGTGTGTAATGTGTGTGTATGTAGGTGTGTAATGTGTGTGCCCGAGCGTGTGTGTCCACCCTTCTCTCCTTTTAAATTTTCGAACGCTTCAACCGAATTTGACCAAACTTGGTGCACATATAGTACTTAGTAAGTACACCTAGCTTTTATAGTTTTCAACAATGTTGGACACCTACTTTCAAAATGGCAGCCATAAAATTTTTTTGTTGATATGTCATAGAACAGGACTAATTCAAACGATTTAAACAATATTTTTTTACCTGGAAGAGCATTGTGTAAGCATAAAATTTTGAGATGAATAGTGTTTTTGGTTCACCATTTTGTAAAAATAGTCCCAATAGAAAAAATAGTTATATCTCAAAAATATTCAACCAAATCTCACCCAATTTGGCACATAAGTAATACTATGGTAGGCCATGAAAACGTAAATAATTGAAATTGACTAGTTACTTATTTTCAAAATGGCGGGAATACAAAGTTTTCAAGTTTATTTGGTATGTGTTCCATGCCATTCAAACATTTTCGACCAAATTTTGTACACTAAAACTATATATTACAAGAATCGTATATACAAAGAAATAACTACTTTTGTCTTCCATTTTGAAAGATAGCATCATGCGAATAAATAAGGTTATAATATATATTATCGCGGTAAATAATTAACCGATTCCAACCAAATGTGTCANAGCATCATGCGAATAAATAAGGTTATAATATATATTATCGCGGTAAATAATTAACCGATTCCAACCAAATGTGTCAAACAAGTAGTACTGATGCAGACGATGTTAAGTTATATGTTTAAAGCATGCAAGACATTTATTTTTAAAATTCGGTAAAAACAACTTATTGACCGAATTTCACCAAACGCGGTATGCATCTAGTACTAAGTGTGTACACCTGACTTTTGCAATTTGCGTCCATGCTGGGTTCTTACTTTCAAAATGGCGTTCATATAAATGTTTTAGATTTATTTGGTATAACTACCATACCGTTTGAATAATTATAACACAATTTTGTACGCTTATAGCCAAAAAACAAGCACTTTTGACTGCCATTTTGTAATATAGCGTCNAATAATTATAACACAATTTTGTACGCTTATAGCCAAAAAACAAGCACTTTTGACTGCCATTTTGTAATATAGCGTCAAATGAATTAATAAAGTTTTTGTGTAATATCTCGGGAAACAATTGACAGATTCCTACCAAATTTGGCAAACAGGTANAAATGAATTAATAAAGTTTTTGTGTAATATCTCGGGAAACAATTGACAGATTCCTACCAAATTTGGCAAACAGGTAGTACTGCAGCAGTTGATATGTACAAATATGTTTAAAGTATGTCAGACACTTATTTTCAAAATGGCGGCTATCTAGTTATTTTAGCATAGTATGCTATATCTTCGAAACCATGTAATCAAAGCCATTTTTAGCTTAGAATGCTATATCGTCGAAATCATGTAGTCAATTTCAACTAAACTTTATATGCTGGCAATATATATTACAACTGTCAATTATATATATAAATAGAGCCTCTTTTGTCCGCCAATTTGTAATATAGTGCCATTCGAGTAAATGAAGTTTTTTGTCATATCTCGGGAAATAATTGACAGATTCCTTCCAGATTTGGCAAACAAATAGTACTGCAGCAGGTGGTCTAAACTGATATGTTTTATGTAGGTCAGACACCTATTTTAAAAATTGTGTCTATATAAATATTTTAGCTCAGTATATTTTATTAACTAAATAAATTCCAACTTAATTTTGTATTCTGGCAGTACCTTTCAGCCATCAAATTTGTCTATGCCGAGCCTCATTTCTCTGCCATTTTGTAAGACAGCCTTACCAATAAAAAATAATGATTTTATCTCGTATCTCGGTAAACCATCAACCCATTCTTACAAAATAAGGCGAAGATGTTGTATTGTGGTAGGCAATAAAAATTAGCATATATTTTTTTAAGTAGGACACACTTATTGTCAGAATGGCAGCTATAAATTATATTAGTTCTGTGGGTGATATATACGAAACTATGTAATCTATTTTAACTTAACTGTGTGTATTGGCAATATACAATCATCGAAATTGCTACTACAATACGTTTTGATTTCCATTTATGAAGAAAAGCACATGAAAATTATGGAGGATTTATGCCATGACTCGAGGACCAATCAACCGATTCCCATCAAATGTTTCACTGGAACATTTGAAATAAATTTGTGCCAAATTGTGCACACCATAAATTCTACAGAAGGCCATGTAAACTTTCATGATTTAAATGGGTTAGACAACGATGTTCGAAATAGCAGCATCATCAATCATTGTGGTAAGTTTGACATATCAATTAAACAATTTAACCAAATTAATCCAAAAAATTTTATGCAGATAGTATACATTAGATGCATCGTATATAGACCCTCTTTTTCTGGCAACTTTGAACGATAGCACCAAATAAGAAAATAATGTTTTTTACGTCATATCTCAGGGACCCAACAAACTATTTCCATCAAATTCTTCACACAAGTAGCGCTACGGTAGGCCATGTAATCTTAATGTTGTATTTAGCTTTGTCACTTATTTTAAAAATTAAGGGTCTTTTAATATTTTAGGTTAGTAACCACTATAATTCGAAACATTGAACTGATTAAATCCGAAGTTGATGCTCCGAATCCGACCTCCGTATTGCAGTGGATTGCACACTGGCTTATTGTAAAAGATTTTCTGGATTCAAGTCAAGCGTAAGGCATGTGTATATTTGTAATTGTCCCACTACTGTTGCATAAGTTTTTGGTTTCATTTCTAAAGTTATTGCTTTCAAAGAGAAGTCGAGTCCTTCCTACCAACTCAGCTTTTAAGAAATTATTTAAAAATTAATTTTACCAAAGTTCAGGAAAGTAGACTCATTAGTTATATCAGTAATTTCTTGTATTATGTTTGCTTCGCTTACCAACGCTGTGAAGATGAAATGTAGCTCTGCCAACGGTATTTAAAAAAAAAAGATAATTCTGTTATTGATTTAATTCTATTTATTCCTACTTTCCGAAGGAAAGAAAGGTTTATGAGCTCACTTTCCTGTCTGTGTGTCTTTGTGTGTATGTGTGTGTCTGTGCGTGTGTATGTGTCCCCCTTTCGATTTTTGAACGCGTTAACCGAATTTCACCAAACGCGGTATGCATCTAGTACTAAGTGTGTACACCTGACTTTTACAATTTTCGTCCACGCCGGGCACTTACTTTCAAAATGGCGTTCATATAAATGTTTTAGATTTATTTGGTATAACTACCATACCGTTTGACCAATTATACCCCAATTTTGTACGCTCACAGCCAAAAAAACAAGCACTTTTGACTGCCATTTTGTAATATAGCGTTAAATGAATTAATAAAGTTTTTGTGTAATATCTCGGGAAACAATTGACAGATTCCTACCAAATTTGGCAAACAGGTAGTACTGCAGCAGTTGATATGTACAAATATGTTTAAAGTATGTCAGATACTTATTTTCAAAATGGCGGCCATCTAGTTTTTTTAAAGCATAGTATGCGATATCTTTGAAACCATGTAATCAAAGAACTTCGTATTCTGGAAATATATATTAAAAACATCAAATGTGTCTACACTGAGCCTCTTTTATCCTCCATTTTGCAAGGTAATGCCACACGAATAAATACAATTTTTACGTAATGTCTCAAGAAACAATTGACCTCTTCCTACCAAATATGTCAAAGAAATAGTACTGCAGTAGGTGATGTTAACTTTTATGTTTAAGTATGTCAGACACTTATTTTCAAAATGGTGGCCATACAACTATTTTAGTTTTGTATATTATATCGTCTAAACCGTGTAATTAATTCTAATGGAACTTTTTATGCTGGCTATATATATTACAAGCATCAAATGTGTCCACGCAAAATTTCTTTTTTCCGACATTTTGTAAATCAGTATCACATCACAAATTTAAATTGCCTTATATCTCCGAAAAAACAATCGATTTCTACCAAATTTAGCAATCAAATAGGACAATTGCAGGCCATATAAACTAATACATTTTGAAAGGGTCAACACATATTTTTAAAATGGCGGCCATGTAAACATTTTAGCACAGAATTTTTATCTATGGAATTAGAAAACAAATTTCAACTTTTCTTTGTATGCCGACAGTATCAATTATATCCATCAAAATTGTCTATATAAAGCCTCAGTTCTCCGCCATTTTGTAATATAGTCCCACATGAAATAATACCGTTTTTATGCTGTATCTCGGGAAACAATGAACTGATTTCTTTCAAATTTGGCGAAGAAGTTTCGCTAAAATATATATGCACTCATGTAGAGGAAAGTAGGCTCATTGGTTATGAGTAACTTCTTATATATGTTGTTATTTGTGTGCCCCTACTCATTATTTTTATTAAAATTATATTAGAGCGTTGTAAGTTTAGTGATTTTTCTTCTTCTTCACTTCATGCCTGTTGCGATACCCATATCTTCCTCGGTCTTCCCAATTCATATCCGAGGTTTTCTTGGATATTTAAAATTAATAAATGTATCTAAATGGATCACTAGTCCAGAGCAGGCAAGACTGTTTGCGGGGCTGTCACCTCTGTCTCTCTCTCTCTCTTTCTCTCTCATCAAATGAGGAGATTGATGGTGTTGGCGTTTCCTCCGCACCAGATATTATGGTTGTGCCATCAATACTCGGTCGCCAGAGCCTCGTTCGCTAGGCAGGGTACACCAAGAGCAGGTGAGGCTGACATTTGGGTGAGAGGGGTTCTATATTCGCATCATCACTCCATGTACATTTTTTATGTTCACTAATTTTGACGAAAAATCACACCTTTGGCCTAACTCTAAATCAGTATTTATCGCTGTATTTATATACAATAACTTAACAGTAGATTTAAAATTTATATGCTCTATTCGCAGTTTTAACTGTATGCCTGTATCTATTTCTATACTTCTTTCTTTCTTCTTCAAGGATAGACTTAAAAGTCTGTCCGCATCAAAGACTGTCTTCTCACCGCAATCTTGGTCTTCCAACAAAGCGTCTTCCCATTGGTGCATATTGTGTTGCTTGTTTTGTTTATCTAGTTTGGTCCAGTCTGTCTATATTTTCGTTCCATTGTTGTTTTAATAAATCTATTTTTTCTTGTAAATTGAAAATTTGTAATTTTTCCCTTGTATTACCATCACAGATGTGGTCTTCTAGTCTATATACAAATATTCTTCATAGGAATCTCATTTCTGCAGACTCCATTTGCCTTTTATTTGTTCTATTTAGTGTCCTATTCTCACTACCATATGTAAGAAGTGGGACTGCTAATAATTTATAAAATCTTAAAATGGTTTCTATCCTAGTTTTGTTTTTAATCGTTCTATAGATAGTGTCACATATATACTGAAATTTGACTAATTTTTGTTGTAAATCTCTATCCTCGTCGTACGAAATTGAACATCCTAAATAATTAAAACTATTAATTTGTATTTAGAGCCTCTTCTTCTGGCAACTTTGTACGATAGCATCAAATAAGAAAGTTTTTTATGTCATATCTCAGGAACCAAACAAACTATTTCCATCAAATTCTTCACACAAGTAGCTCACCGGACATGCTGACAAGAGTGTGGAACGAGTTTTATTATCGCGTAGATGTCGTTCGGGCCGCTCGTGGTGGTCACATTTAACATTTATGAACACATGTTAAACAAATTTCGCAGTACCACGGTTCATTTGATTGGTCAATCAAGGTTGTAGATTGTTTGGTATTGATATTACAGACTTTCAAATTTGGGGTATTCTTTTATACTCATTCTGTATAGTAATTTTTGTCTACCTTATCTATATGGTGTTAAAGAGTTTTGTTAAATTCTTTATTGGCTTATTTTCTTCCTTCCTCGGGTGCATATAAGCCTATCACAGTAAGATATCCTCTAGGAACTTTTATTCGTACATTTAGTATTCTGTTTTTAACAAAATTGTAGCTTTGTATCTTTCCCCTAAATTTATTTTTAGCCATCATTGTAATCCCTGAAGAAGATCTTTTGCTTTGGGTAACTCCACTATAAAATAATGTGTAATGTTCTAAGTCTTTGGTTCCCCTGTTTATTTTTTATTTTTTTTTTTTTTTTTTTTGTTTCAGACAGTATGGCAATATCAATATCCACCTTATTTACTTCTTCTTCCACTTCTCCTTCCTTATTTGTTAGTCCTCTTATATTCCATGTGGTCACTTTCAGTCTTTCCGTAATGTCCTTTTGTTCAACTTTTTTTCCTTTCTTGAGACGTCATCGAGTTAATCTGTCAATACTTTTGGTATTAAATTTGTGGTGAAGTTTTACATTATTGAGTAAGTTTTTCATCACTTTAGGAAAGCATCTTTCCTTGTTTTTTAAGGAAACCATTTTCTAAGTATCCAGATGGCTGCAACTTATGGACAAGCTCCATAACATTAAACCAATTTGAATTCATTAATGGGCAAGACGTTTCACTTCATACATTAACCTATATTATTTCTATTCAAGGTATGGGATTTTGCAACGGAGAACTAAGAAGTAAACTGTAAGTTTACTTACATAGTAAGAAACCTTATCACGGCTGAGGAAAATGAAATATAGTAAACTACCGTCTATCGGCATTTCTCAGCTTGTAAGTCGTTACTGGAAAACGTATGGAAACTACGCATTTGGAAGGGAATGTTATAGATAAGCATAGAATAAAAGAGCATTGAAGGAAAAGGGCGAACGGACTCATTTGTTGCAATTTATCTCACTTCTCTAGACGAAATAAGCTAGGATTAGAAGCAAAACGTGACGTATGTAAAATGGACAGCACGTTAAAGGGGAATACGTGTTATTGTTTGATAGGTTCCAGGTCAGATATTTCTTAGTACTTGTGCTGTGATTAAGACGGCTGTTTTAAACTTCTGCTGCTGGAACTTTGTCATTTCGTTTCAACTGCCTCCATCTAGAATAACTTACTTCAATCGTGGTGTTTATCTTAATAAGTTGCCTTGAAAACTCGGGAATATATTTTTTTTTATTCCTGGGAGAACTGTGAAACATTGTTGTACTCGTTTCCTTCCTCTGCTGGCCATTTTAGTTTCCAACGAAAAGGTTTATCTATTCTGACTGCATATTTAAAAAAAAAATTTAAAATATAAATTTAAAGAAATATTTTTAAAATTTAGGAAATAATTAAAACTATTATTTATAATTTTAAGAAATTTCAAATATTTTCAAGACTTTTAAGTTATGGTACTTTAATTAAATTTTAGCAATATTCCCAGATGTGGCCTTGGGTTCTACCCTCAGAAAGTGCAAAATACTAACGAAAGTTCACTTTACTTTTAATTATACAGCTACTGGCATACTGACCCAAAACATATTATTTCAAAACACATTATATGGGTGACTTCCCAGAAAAAATCTGCACTTTAATTTGCCACTGCTGTTAATGAATAACTCAGCAACAAATATAGCTGATATAAATTATTATGCCCCTTGACACTATCAGTTCGTAGCCACGTGCAAGAAGAGTAATTTTGCCATGCTCTTCTGTTTGTAAAACTACCATATTTACTTACGTTAAAAGAAATATAACAGTTGTGATTTTCTTCTGATTCCAATTTTATTAAGCAGAGCAACAGTTTTAAAAAAGCGAATATTCTGCAGATATTTTACCAACTACACTTTTCAAATAACTGAATTTAACACCGTATATATACTGAAAAGCCAAAAAAATTGGTACACCTGCCTGATATCGTGTAGGACCCCCGCGAGCACGCAGAAATGCCACAATACGACGTGGCATGGACTCGACTAATGTCTGAAGGTATGCAGGAGGCAATTCACACCATGAATCCTGCAGGGCAGTCCACAAATTCAATCTGCGCCAATTTGAGAAAGGGTTGCACGTTTATCACGTTTAATGATTCTCGTCAGTCGTCATTTGTCCTGTTATTTCCCTTTTTTTTTCCGGCCACAGCGATGTCGAAGATTTGTTGTTTTACCGGATTCCCGATATTCACGGTATACTCCTGAAATGGCCGTACGCGAACATCCAAATTTTATCACTACCTCGGAGATGCTATGTACCATCTCTCGTGCGCCGACTATAACACCACGTTCAAACTCACTTAAATCTTGATAACCTGCCATTGTAGCAGCAGTAACCAATCTAGCAACTTTTCCAGACGCTTGTTGTCGTATATAGGCGCTGCCGACCTCATTGCGTTACTCTAATTGGTTCCATACCTCTGTTATTTGCATACGCACGCCTATACCAGTTTTTTTGGCTCTCCAGTGTATTATGTCAGTTCTATAGGGTGATTTTCAAAAACACGTGTAGACCACATGCGATTGATTAACGGAGGTGCGAGAAAAACAATACTGTCCCGTTTGTCAACTTTACAAATATTTGCATCTAATTTACTTTCGATTTTTGATTTTTTTGAAATTCTTGTTCGACAATGTGCCAAGCCACGCCGTAGAGCAGTCGGCGTTAGCTGTGCTGGCAGTTGTCTGAGGTGGCGCTACGTCCTAGGGGTCAACGCCTTACGGTAAGGCAATTGCAAAGTTTCGGCAAAGCAGCAGGCGGCCCTGCAGTGAGGTTTTGAGGTCTCCCGGATAGCGGCCGTATCTAGGTGCGCTGAACGCATCACTGCTGAGCTCAGATGATGAGCGAGCCCGCGGCAGGCTTCTAGGCGCCAGGTCAGGGCAGAGTTCGTTAAGATGGAGAGGATGCCGGTGGACCCGTCTTCGACTGCAACTCCACACGTGTTCGTTCTGGAAACTAAATTAATTTAATTTTAACATAAACCTAGTTGTAACGTAAGTCTTAAGTTTGTGGTAAGCTGTATATTTTTATGACGGATCAATTTGAGAACCCGAGCAAACTCTCCCGAGAACCTCCCTTCCTCCCCTCTATTTCGTTTTATCAGATTTTATAAAATGTGAATATCTATCCATTCAGCAGGTTTTATTAGTTTGTTAATGTTTACCGCTGTATGGGTGTTAATTTTTCTGTTTATTGTTTGCCAATTTACTGTTGATTAAACGTAATTTATTTTTTTAGAAACTATCTGTGCATAAGTTAATTGAGAATCAATATAATTAATTATTATTTATTGGATCAGAGTAACATTTCTTTCTCGTAAATGTTACCTCTCGCTAGGTAGTACATGTGAGCTATTTACTTAACCTACAAGGATCTATGAGACTTTTCTGGCTAATGCCTCCCCCCACCCCCCGGCTTCTTATGGTTTCTGAGATGAAGAGTGATAATTTGGAGTTCCTTCTGAGAAGAAGCTTGCAAGGGACGTGCTTTTGATTTTCTACTTCTGACGGACCAAGCTCCGTCACAATAATTGTGAAATTATTTAATCTTTTTGCATGTTGAAAATATCAAGTTTTCAAAAAATATACAAATTAAATTTATTTTTTTTCAATTTGTTTTTAATATTTTTAAACGTTTTTTTTTTACATTAGTTTGCATTTATTGCCAGGTTTTGTTCGTCAATGAATTTCAAATTAGCGGCCATGTACATGCAAATGTGGAGCGAAAACCAAACATATGTGTCTCGAATTTTCAAGGTATTTGTATGTTTATATAATTTTTAAGATTAAAATTCAGTACTGCGGTGAAGTTAAATGTCGCGTTTTAGGCCAATATCAAATTAGCGCTAAACCAGATTCAAAAAGGCAGATGTCTAACCGAAATAGCAGAGCATCAGAAATTGGGATTCAAAATGGTTATCTGCACCAATGCAACACATCCTAGTATCGATAAAAAAAAACTGCATAATGGTTATATTATTTAATGAAATTGCTTCATAAAGTATGTTCACCTTTGTCTTCACCTTTGTACATCTGCAGACAACGACACACACATAATGACAAGATGCAATCCGCAACAAAACTAACACTCGTCCTGCATTGGATAGGTTATTTTTGTAGAACTTAATAGAGATTTGGATTGTAGAAGCTGTAAGCGACTGACATTTTACTTTGGTCTTGAAACAAATAATTTAACTCGACTGAAACTTTACAATCACATCCTGATTGAAATCCTACACTCCCGACTTTTTTTCCACATTATATCTAAAACAAGCCCAAAATATTTTTCAACAATTTTCAGACTCATTTATTATTTTTTTGCACCCCATCGTTTTCCGTGAATAGGCATCATCTTGAGACTTGTTGATAACAAGCCAATATTCACAAAAGTTATTTTATAAATTATTGTATAAAAGTTCAATATTAATCAATTAAAAAATTAATAGAAAATGTCAAGATCTCCCGTTTTGAGCCCTGCAAAGAATTACAAGTCCAAAATCCACAAAAATGTAAGACATTAAGGAGGTTTAAAAAATGTATTATAACGCTCACTTTAGTAAGAAACCCTTACGGAAATACATTGCGGTTCCTAGCTAAAGCCTCGGCCAGAACTACAGAATTCTAAAACGAAATTAATTAAAATTCTTCAAAATTACGAACTGAAACTGAGAAGGAAATTTGAACCCCTAAAATAAGGAAAAATCAATAATTTGCAAAAAAATATATATGCATAAAGAAAAATAGTAAGGCTATAGTTGGGATAGGTGTGACATTTCTCCCGACCATGTGTTACGTCGCTGTGGACAGCGGAAGCTCAGAGCGGAGTGTGTCCTGGCGGATAAGGATGTTAACAATTAACCCTAATGATGGTACCAAAATCTATATATTAAGAAAATCTGCGTGTAATAAAGAATGTTACTTAAGCACCATATTGTATGTAAATGCACCGAATTTAGCTACGAATGGATATTATTTTATTTTTAGTGTTTGGGTAAATATCAATTTGTTTTCATTAATGTTCGTTTTCTGCTGTCACAATTTAAGTGTTTACAGCTTACCTCCTCTTGAAATATCGCATACACATCAGAAACATAAGTGAGTAAATTAAAATTTTTATGTACATTGAGACTCTTTACTCTCGGAAATATTTAACTTTCCCTTTTGTAGTTAAAATATTAACTTTTCCTTCCCAAAGTGATTTTATTTTACAAGTCAGTATAAGTTTGCTTTGCTTCATTTTTAACATTATTCATAACACACTTGCTTCTCTTTTCACGCGCAGTAAACAAGTAAAGTATGTTTTTATGTAAGATTTATTTAAGATATTAAAATGCAAAAGATAGACATTTCATTTTTGTATCCAGTACTTGTCACCTTGAAGTGTTGATCTCTGCCAGTTCGATAAGAAAAATAATTTTTCTGTAATTTTTACAACTTCGTTACACTTTCGTAAAAGACGGTTTTGGTATGACACTTGCTTTGTGAGGTTCGTAATACAGAAGATACATCCTTGTTATTATACTAAAAAAAAAAAAAAGAACTTTGTACAATTGAAACGTTTCCCAGTCAGTTTGGATCTTGGCAATCAGGTTCCGAGTAATATAAATATAACATATAACCTGGGCACACGTGTACTTCAAAAACTTGGCATTCCTTATGAAAGACTTCCTGCACTTTCCGGCTAAGCTTTTCTGCTTGGTGGCGCCCTTTTACACCTACCCTAATGGAATATTTTAATGCAATTCGCAGCAAGCCCCTTGACAGAAAACCTGTACGCAGTTCGTAAATTTATCAGCGCCCGAGTTCTAAAATGAGCTTGCTATTACTACTAATTTCGGACTTTTTTTTTTTTTTTACTGTAATGCTTTTATTTCTACGTATCCTTTCACGTCGTGCGCGCTGTTGGCTTTGCGGATAACAATCGCATAGTTTGGGGGAAAGGAGGAGGGGAGTTTTCGCAGTACGGCGCTCGCAGCTCGAAACAGTTGGATTTTCCCTCGNGTTTCCTTCCTCTGCTGGCCATTTTAGTTTCCAACGAAAAGGTTTATCTATTCTGACTGCATATTTAAAAAAAAATTTAAAAATATAAATTTAAAGAAATATTTTTAAAATTTAGAAAATAATTAAAACTATTATTTATAATTTTAAGAAATTTCAAATATTTTCAAGACTTTTAAGTTATGTTACTTTAATTAAATTTTAGCAATATTCCCAGATGTGGCCTTGGGTTCTACCCTCAGAAAGTGCAAAATACTAACGAAAGTTCACTTTACTTTTAATTATACAGCTACTGGCATACTGACCCAAAACATATTATTTCAAAACACATTATATGGGTGACTTCCCAGAAAAAATCTGCACTTTAATTTGCCACTGCTGTTAATGAATAACTCAGCAACAAATATAGCTGATATAAATTATTATGCCCCTTGACACTATCAGTTCGTAGCCACGTGCAAGAAGAGTAATTTTGCCATGCTCTTCTGTTTGTAAAACTACCATATTTACTTACGTTAAAAGAAATATAACAGTTGTGATTTTCTTCTGATTCCCATTTTATTAAGCAGAGCAACAGTTTTAAAAAAGCGAATATTCTGCAGATATTTTACCAACTACACTTTTCAAATAACTGAATTTAACACCGTATATATACTGAAAAGCCAAAAAAATTGGTACACCTGCCTGATATCGTGTAGGACCCCCGCGAGCACGCAGAAATGCCACAATACGACGTGGCATGGACTCGACTAATGTCTGAACGTATGCAGGAGGCAATTCACACCATGAATCCTGCAGGGCAGTCCACAAATTCAATCTGCGCCAATTTGAGAAAGGGTTGCACGTTTATCACGTTTAATGATTCTCGTCAGTCGTCATTTGTCCTGTTATTTCCCTTTTTTTTCCGGCCACAGCGATGTCGAAGATTTGATGTTTTACCGGATTCCCGATATTCACGGTATACTCCTGAAATGGCCATACGCGAACATCCAAATTTTATCACTACCTCGGAGATGCTATGTACCATCTCTCGTGCGCCGACTATAACACCAC
>NQII01010571.1:0-12360 GCA_002778355.1 Clitarchus hookeri
CCAAGCTAAGGTAAGGAGAAACGAAATGGTTTCCCAAACTGATAGGATTTTTACCATCGACTGGCCATCGGATAGAAACACTATCGAGGCCTCAGTACAAGCCTAGCCCTTGGGAGCAAACCCGAAAGAACCGTGGGAACTCTACGACGAGGTCGTACAAGGAGCCCAACTCTCGAGACTGGAAGAACCACTGATCCTGATGGCAGCATTAGCCCTACTGGTTAGGTCTGTGGACGGGGAGAGAAGATCCTCTTCCCCCATATGGAGTGCGTGGACAGGCTCACTGTCGCCCAGGTGGGTCTGCCTACGAACACGGAGGCGCTTCTGAGCTTGCTCAAGGAGTGCTTCTGGAGAAGGGGGGAAGAATTTGACCCGTCCAAGATCTATAAGGATGCCGCTCGCACATACGGGAGGCTGTACTTTGACTGCGGTAAACCCTTCACGGGGTATACAGTGGTCAGGTACTAGTCCTTCTCCTCGGGCGGTAACTTGCCAAAACACCGGATGCGACAACCCACCGATCTTGACCACTTCCTGGATACAATATGTCTTGTTCCAGGAAACACCCAGATACAACGACCCCAGCGATGGACCCGGAATGCGATTTAGGAAGTAGGAAGGAACTACGCAAGTTTTTCCAGGAATGGACGAGGCCGAAGGCCTGAGAATGGTAGTGGAATGAGTGTATTTAATGTTTGAATGGAATCGAACGTCTGCAGTGTGGAGTAGATTAATTCTATTTGCGACAAGGGGCGAGGAGGCGGGAAACAATCCTGGCTACCAGCTGTTTCCCAAATCTTAGTCCGATACAGCCTGGTTGCACTGGGCCGAGAATGTGCTAAGGGAATGCCGTCATACTTAACATTTCGTGTGTAGGAGAAGCGCGAGCGCGGTAGTGTTTAAATGTATTGTGTTGTAAGTATTTAGCTTTTGTGTTTTNGGGAAACAATCCTGGCTACCAGCTGTTTCCCAAATCTTAGTCCGACACAGCCTGGTTGCACTGGGCCGAGAATGTGTTAAGGGAATGCCGTCATACTTAACATTTCGTGTGTAGGAGAAGCGCGAGCACGGTAGTGTTTAAATGTATTGTGTTGTAAGTATTTAGCTTTTGTGTTTTTAAATTCTTTTCGGACCAGTATGACGGACTCAAAATTCAAAGTTCCCGGTGGCGCCCTGCGAAACAAAAGAGCCGATCTAGCTTTTGTTTGCGGGAGTTAACGTACAGTAGAAAGAAGTGATCCTGGTATGACCTTTTAATAGCTATCGGCCACCAGGAGGGGAGGTTTGGTGAGGAAAGCACCGGTTCCACCTGGAACTTAGTAGCAGCCTCGGAAATGCAGAGAAAAGCCCCTGCAGGGGTGCATACTATGACAAAGGCCAGCTAACGAATTGTGAAAGAGGCATACCAAATGTTCTCTATGTATTCCCAATGACAGGTAAACTACACAGTTNATGTATTCCCAATGACAGGTAAACTACACAGTTAAATATTTTATTTTTGATTTTAACATACCCGTTTTACGCCAGGATTCTCGTTGAAAACAACTTTCATGTTTTAGTAACATAAAGTTTCAAAAAATTGCATTACTAGCATTCTAAGTCAAATTTTTTTGGTCTGGAAAACCTTCGTGACTTCGGCCAAGGAGATAGCTGCCAACCACCCTCCAAGGAGACAAGGTGCATTGAAGTGACTGATTACACAGCCTCCCCTGTCAAAGTACTATCCGACTTTTACTGGTATGGGCTGTATCGTGAGGATACGGGTATGCACGTTATTGCAACATGACGCCACGCAAACTAGGTTATATGCATCAGTGGCAGATTCACTTAATCTCTTAATGAGCAGATTATTGCATATGTGGTTATAAAATGGCATCAGAGGCAAATACCAAAAGACACTCCTTTGTCCTCCATTGTAGTATGGGATGGATCATAGAGATTATGCAAGGGGACTACAAAAGGGCAAGGACGTGTACTTACGAGTGGAAGACAGGTCCGAGAGAAAAATAACTACCGCCATGAAATGGTAATAGGAGCCAGACACTGACAATGTTGGGGCATGGGTAATATTTAAACCGTTCTTGCAAGAGTCTTAAACTGCGACCACCTTGCTGTTGGCGCTTGATTGATGGAGTTTTACTGGGGTCCAAATTTAGGACGCATTGAAAAATTTCTAGTACCACAGGAGATCATAGGGAAAGGTCTGGCTGTTGCACATAATTGCTGATCAAGAGCTTGACTCGTGAACGCACTTGTCGAAACTCTTGCTTCGGAGAAGACTTGGGGAAGTAATGTTAGATCTATTTGCACGCCTGTTGATCAAGCTGTAATGGGCGTTAGACTGTATCTTACAGGCACCCAAGATAGGAGAGACATTTGCCAGCTCCCAGTAGTCTGAACAGCCTGCCTCGTTGGTGGGTATATCCTATTAATGGAAAGTAGTAGTTACCCGAGCTCGAGTATCTCTTCGATACCGCTACATTTTCTTTGAATAATCGTGGTTAGGGTTACGAAAATAGTCCATTTACTGAGCGCTATGGTATAGGTTACGTAAACCACGAAACCTGGTTAGTGGCCGCAGAGTTTGATTGTGCTTCAGTCGTTTAATGCAAAGGAAACCACAACCACCCTCACGATTTGATCGGGCTTTTTCCTTTCTTCTTGATGGACTAACAAGCCACCGTGGTAAATGCTACCTCCCCCTTTCCCAATATTACAAATCCGGAGAGTTGTAATCACTGATCAAAAGGGATAACAACTTAACATCAAAGAACGTGAGAGTGACCCATTCATTTTTGTGGGTTGCCGTAAATGAACGGGTTAAGAAGGGTGTTGCGGAGGGGCTGCGGACGAGAATGCAAACTCAGCGGATATAGAATAACTGGCTTACTATGTGTTTACCTGCATTATTAAGCCCGGTGAACACTAATAATAATTTTGCATGCAATTCAATACGTAGTTAAGTATAAAGTGAGCATGTAATTTTAATAGAGGTATTCTGTGACAAAACTACAGTCTCACTCAAATGCAATTATTGTTTACTTAAAAGTTTGAATCCAAAAACGAGAAATTTTTTTTTGTGATATTGGTTGCCTTATCGCAGGAAAATAAATGCACTTCGAAAAAAAGCATATTCTCCTCCATACTGTTGCTGTTTGTGTATATGCTGCTAATGTCAGCTGTATCTACTGTTTAATAAATAATTAAAGCAAATAAAAATTACTTTCTTTTCGAAGCAACTGTGACAGCAGTTTCAACATTCTTCGCGTGTACATAAGCAGTACGTAAGGTAAAAAAAAATATTTACTTTTATCATCCAAATAAGTATAGAATTATTGCTGCTTCCGTGATAGTTGTTGTTGCCACTAGCGTAGTGCACTTGTTTAAAGTATGGACTTATACATAATTATGTACCGTGGTAGAGAGTTGCAAGTAAACTTGCTTCAAAATTATCTTTAACTTAATAATGTTAGTGTCAGAGTTTTGCAGTTTAGTGGTACAAATACATTCTTAACAAATTCCCAGCGAAGAAGTAAATATATTTGTACGGTGGAAAGATAAAATTTAGGCGATTTTTTTTAACTGTAAATTTAACCCTGAAGTAAAGGTGAAAATTTTGCGTAAAGAGAAAGTTCGGTTTCGTTAAGGGACGGTTTTATCTACTTTCAAGATAAAACTATGTAACATAAAACATTCCGCAAAAAAAAAAACTGTCGGAGCAGTCAACAGGAAAGTCGGTAACTAGTGCACACTTCATTTTATATTATCTAAATATAATAATTTGTGTCAGAGTGTACTTAGTATTTACTCTACATCCAGTTACAATTAAACGAAGATTTCTAGCAGCTTCAGCACCACTAGGCCTATATTTCACAAACGTAAAAAAAAAGTACTTATAAGAACGCAATTCTGTTCAAAATATTTACAAGTTAGATATTTAATCTTGAGTGTGGGTTTCTTGATGATATTGAACAAGACCGTAAACTAAAATCCTGGAAAGAACACAGACTAATCCATTGCTTATTAATGTGCAGCTTCTTAATCACCATTCCGTGTAGTTATGGGCGAAAGCCGAGCAAATCTGTACGTCGCATGAGAATTTTAATTTCATCTTTATTTGGCAGTCTGTAAAATTATTTAACTGACAAACTTCTGTCTGCGTTATGTTCAGACCGTAAATTATGTAATGAATGAAATAATTACAGTCTTGGGTGAGCAATTTTTAAGCACTCTAACAGTTGGTATATTGCGTGGCTCTATTTTACTGCATTGATCATGCCGTTGTTTCGAAAATGCGGATTGTAGTCTGGCGCTTGAGATGTGGCTTCAAAAAACTTACGTATGCTATTTATCATTTTAGGTTTTTTTATCCATCAGTTATAATGTTTTGCAGCTGATCGACAGCAGTTTGAAGAATTCTGGAGACTAAGATTGTCATTTTGCAACATTCTGCTGTGATCGGGTCCGCAGTTGTTATGGCAATAGATTAAACTGCGCGTGATGTTTGTAACTCTACTCGGTTCCTCCGCCTACCCTGATGGGCGGACGTGCCTTTCCCGACAGTTTCTGATCATCTTCCTGTTTTCAACGCACCGGAGCTCACACAAAAAAAGCTTCAGCTGTTAGCCCTCGTGCTTTTTGTTTATCCTAGCGTCACATCTATAACACGCAGTGCGTTGGTCTAACGCGTGACTTTCGAGGAGTTCGCTTGTCGCAAGGAGCAGACATTTCTTCACGGTCACTGCTAAGGCCATTCGGCTCGATGCTGATTTACTTCGCCTTCTTTTCCTGGTTCCCGATTTGCTTTATCCCGACCTCGGCGTGGTCAGTAGAAAACTTTACTTTCGTGCATTTTCTTTCTATTTTTTTCGCGGTAGCTTTCGTCACGCACTAGTTCGATCATTATAAATTCTTTTCCAGATGTCTGTTTGGAAGAGGATGATAAACATCAAATATGGCTACCAAGCCTGTTTTATCAGAAAATTCTGAGCTTTCACACAAGCTACAGTTATTCCTGTACTGGTTAGAGGCGACCTTCAAAATGGTTTGAATCGGGGCAGGTACTCGCCAAAATTTGTATTTCCTGTAATTACGAATGTTCGAAGATACTACAGGTGCTTCAAATGACGAAGTTCTGGGTTACAGTTATGGACGAGCCAAGTATGTGTGCGCTTTGTGTAGCTGTAGTAAGCTTCGGTAAATTTATCATGCAATTTGTCCTCCTATTAGCTTTTCGGCATACATGCGAGAATGTTAAAACACGATAATGATGATAAATAATATATAACCAAATTGGAATTTAATGTGAATGACCACATTTTGGAAATTCCCGAATGAAATGGCGAATTACCAGTTCCACTTACAAGGCCACTTCAATTGCGGGGCAGTCCATGTTAAATGCTGAAGCGTCGACGTTTATGCATGCATACACATTAAAAATGCATACATACATTCGTACATACGTGCACACATACAGTCACGCCTACATAAAAGATGTTCACGGCAAAGTGAGCACTTTTGAGGGCCTAGTTACTTTTTTCCTATGAGCTAGTTTTTATTCTTTAACGACCTTTTTAGATAAATATTGCTACGCATGTAATAAATACAGTATGTATATTCCACCGCACCCGGAAGTTAACGTCTAAGGTTAGAATAAAAAATATTTATTGACTATTATTCCAAATGAAAGGGCTTTAAAAAGTGCTCACTTTACCGCGAATAGCATATACATACATGTAATTTTGCATGCCTGCATACATGCGTGGACATATACCCACATGTAAGCAATAATGCACATATGCATACGTGAACACATACTTGCATAAATTTATGAATATATACATTCCGGAATACATGCGTGTATGAATTCATGCATACATACACACATGCACGAACATACGTGAAATGTTAGCAAAGATACCAACTTCACAAGACACTGTAATCAAGAGGTTTAGTTGTATTTAGCCTTCATATATGTATACGTATAACTGAGCGACGTCAAATCCATACTTTAAAAGTCATACATTTTATGTGTATGTATAATATACGTATGCGGGATAACATCAAACATAATTTTAAACAGAACGAACACTCCGATGAGTAAAGCCCGACATTGCCATGATGCTACTGACGATCCAGACATTTTTCTTTTAGAGTTCGAGGAAATGTTATGATTTTGTGGAACGATATAGATGATAACTCGATAAAAATACAAACACATTTTTAAAAAAAGTAACATAAGTCGTGTTTTTTAAGCGTAACTATCAGAATTTTTAAGTTAAAATCTTGATCCGTTCAAAATTTCAAAAAATCAATTAAACGCGAAATTTACAACTACTTGAAAATCATTTCAGCGGTAGTGCCTATTGGGGTCACAAGAGTGGCATGATGCAATTTCTTTGAAATCCAACTTGAAATCCAACACCTGTTTAAAATTGAAAACGGGCGAACCGGATTAAAAATTTTCTTGAAATTTTCTTCATAAACTGACACTTTAATTTTGTTCTGTTTGAGTTTTGTAAAAAAAAAATAGGCATAAACTAATAATTCCTATAACTCCGTTTTATTATTAATTTTTTTTTAATTGCACTTATTTCTCCAGTGTCATACTTTTCTCATACCATTCCTACATAGCACAACGATAAAGAATTTAACTCTATAATCATGCAGATAATTTCAGTATCTTGAAATGTCTTTTGCCCGAAAGAACAGCAGCTAGCCGAGCGGGCACATCTAACTTTTAGAAGAAAGGGGAGGGGGGGTAGAGACGATGGAGAAAGTATCCCAGGTATCCAGGTCAGTAGCGCCAAGAGCAGCCAGCAGCGCCGGACGGGTTTCTCTTTCGCTGCGAGGATGCGTCCAGCCAGCGCGAGCGTGATTGCCAAAGCCGTGTTATTCTGACGACGCCGCGTCTTTCGCGTGGCGTGGAACGCTGGGCGCACAACGCCGTGCATGTCAAACACTGTGCGTTAGTGAGAGTGTTTCTTAGTGAGCGCGATACACGGTACGCCGGCGCAACAGGCTCGCTCCTACGAGAATGGTCCGGTAGTGATACGACGGGTTAATATTTTTAAGACTCAGGCGGCCACGGTGGTGTAGTGGTTAGAATACCAGCCTCCCACCTAGGCGAACCGGGCTCTATTCCCGGCGGGGTAACTTCCGGATTTTCGTATGTGGGAATCGTGCCGGACGATGCCGCTGGTCGGCGTGTTTTCTCGGGGATCTCCCGGTTTCCTCCGCCCCTTCATTCCGAGGCCGCTTCGTACTCACCTCGCTTCACCATCATCGGCTCTCAAGACCTCGATGCTAAGAGCCGCCGAAATCTCTTCACTCACTCACTCGAGTTCACTCGAGTAGTTTGATAAAAACAAGAAGATACTGATAACTAACGAGCTTACTTTCCTCTACCTAGGTGCAAATGAATTCTAGTGAAGTTCTTGAAAGCTTAGATGATAGGTAAGCATTGACGTCTCATTGACAGCTATATAATTAGAGATGAAACCAGAAACATGTGAAACACTGCAAAGACAATTAAAATACACGAGTCTTGCCCGAGATTCGAATTCAGAAAAACTCGTAAAATTAAGTTAGCTTGCACTTAGGATGTAATCATTCTAATATTTAAATAATATGCTTCACTAACCTGAAATATTTACTCAGCCATCATTTTTAAAATACGTGTCTGGGGCACTGAAACATATAAGTTTACATGGCCTACCATAACGCTACTTGTATGAAAAATTTGTTGGAATTCGGTTGATTGGTCTCCGAGATATGGCATAAAAACAGTATTTTCTTAAATGGGGCTGTCTTACAAAATTGCTTAAANTCGGTTGATTGGTCTCCGAGATATGGCATAAAAACAGTATTTTCTTAAATGGGGCTGTCTTACAAAATTGCTTAAAAAGAGGCTCTGTACACCATGTTTGTAATATATCATGTCAGCATAAAAGGTTTGATTGAAATTGTTAGATGTGCTAAACTTATGAAAATAATTGTACGGCCGCCATTTTTTAAAGAATTGCCTGGCCCCATTTAAATCATGTAACTATACTTGGCCTTCTGCAGTGTGCAAAATTTTGTGGAAATTAGTCAAATTACTCCGCAAATATGACAAAATGTCCAGTATACTAACCTGAACCAACTTTGCAAAAAAAAATCCAGCAAATGAGCATATCTGTATGATTATCGGTTGATTGGTCCTCAAGATATGGCATAAATCCTCCACTGATCATGTGACGATCTTCATAAATGGAGGGCAAAAAGTTTATATATTAGCACATTCTATTATTGTCATAGATAAAATATACAAAGTTAAATTTAATTCTATTACATAGTTTCGTAGATATAGCACAATAAGCTAAAATGTTTGTATTCACGCCATTCAGAAAATAAGAGACTTACATACTTGAAATATATAAATTAATATAGCCCCCTACAGTTCAACGTCTTCGCCAAATTTAAAAGAAATAGGTTGATTGTTTCCCGAGATACGGCATAAAAACTCAATTATTTCATCTGTGACTATCTTGCAAAAGGCAGAGAAATAAGACTTTGCATAGGCAATTTGGATAGATACAACTGATACTGTCATCATACAAAGTTAAGTTGAAATTTGTTTTTTAGTTTCCTAGATAAGAAATTTGGAGCTAAAATTTTTATATGGCCGCCATTTTGAAAATATGTATGTCCGATACACTTAAAATTTATTAGTTTACATAGTCTCCCACAGTGCTAATTGTTTGCCAAGTTTGGTAGAAATAGTATTTTTTCCCGGATATCACATAATTTCAATGCGTCAAGTGATACTATTTTACAAAATGGTGGACAAAAGATAATTTGTTTGTACACATTTGATTGTTGCGATATATACAGCCATCATACAAAGTTTTCTTGGAATTAATTACATGGTTTCGACGATACAACATACAAAACTAAAATAGCTATATGACCGCCATTTTGAAAATAAGTGTTTGAGATACGTAAAACATATCAGTTAAGATTAGCTACGGCAGTACTACTTGTTTGCCATATTTGGTAGGAATCGGAAAATTTTTTCCCGAGATAAGACATAAAAACATTTATTTATTCTTACAAAATGGAGGAAGAAAGAGGCTCCGTGGAGACACATCTGACTTTTGTTATATATACTCCCAGCATACAAAGTAAATTTCGAATTGGTGACATATTTTCGAATATATAGCATACTATATTAAAATATCTAGATGGCTGCCATTTTGGGAAAAAAAGTGACTGACATAATTGAAATATATTTGTACATATCAACTGTAGCAGTTCTATTTGACTACCAAATTTGGTAGGAATCTGTCAATTGTTTCCCAAGTAATTACGCAAAAACGTAATTAATTTATGAAGTTCTATCCTACAAAATGGAGGACAAAAGTTTTATTTTTTGGCTTATTTGATGCTTGTAATAAACACTGTCAGCGTACAAAATTTGGTTTAAAATATTCAAATTGTATGATAGTTTTACCAAATAAACCTAGAATTTTGATATGGTCGCCATCTTGAAAAGAATAACCTAATAAAGTTTAATTACTCATATTAACCTGGCTTAACATAGTATTTCTTATGTGCCAAATTAGGCGAAAATTGGTTAAGTTGTTTTCGAGATATCATGTTAAAGTTTTATTTTTACATGCTGCACTATATTTAAAAATGGCCGACAAAATTGGTTGTTTAGCTTTTCTGATGCTTGAAATACGTATCGTCAGCGTGCAAAATTTGGTTAAAATTGGCTAAATGGTATGGTAATTATATTAATTAAACCTAAAATATTTTTATAATCGCCATTTTGAAAACAAGTGCCTAATAAAGTTTATTTAAATATATTTATTTGGCCTATAATAGTATTACATATTTGCAAAAAATTAAGAAAATTGGTTTGAGTAGTTTTTGAGCTATAACACAAAAACCTTAATTTTTTCATGTGGCACTATCTTAAAATATGTCAGACCAACAAAAATATTCACCCCTGAATTTAATGCTTAAAACTTGCGCTGTCTGCATACAAAAATTTGGTTAAAATCAGTTGAATGGTTTCCGAGATATGACATATCGCCCTAAATTTTAAAATGACCACCACTTTTAACGTTAGTGCCCGGCGTGGTCTAATACTATAAAAGTTAGGTGTCCTTAATTAGTACTATATGTGTACCGAGTTTGGTGAAATTCTGTTCATGTTTTCAAAAATTGAAGGGGAATGAGGACACACGCTCAGACACACAAACACACACACAGGCACACACCTACACACACATACTCACACATACAGGAAAGTGATCTCATGTGCCTTTCTTTCCTTCGGAAAGTAGGCTAAAAATCGAATTTGAAGTCGAGTTCAAGTACTCCAGAAATATAGATTTTTTAAAGTTACAGCTATATCCGGCTTGTTTTGTACTAATACATTTTTTTTACTTTAATTCGCCATTAATTAACCACAAGTCTATAAACGGATTGTTTCAAATACCACGATAAAGGTTGCTTTTTGCATTTACACTAATGTTACTTTTGAATGTCGAAAGAAAATAAACGTACAAATTGTGAGTTCACCAAAAATAAGTACAGTATTAAACAATTGTATAATCTTAACTTTAGCATTAAATAATATTTATTCATAGTTTCACAAATCATACTCAAATAAAGTTTAAGTTTTTCAGATGCTGTAATGGGCCTTTTAATTCTGTCGCACGGCTCAGTTGTCAAATCTTTCTCAATGAGATTCACCGTGTAATAGAACTGTTCTCGCGTGAATCTGAAAACAAGTCTTTAAATTTCACCTCTTCATCTAATGATACACACTCGGTAAACTTTCTCGCCTTCTCTACACGAATACACTTCACTAAAATATTTTCTAGCTTAGCTGTAAAAGTCAGCAAGGTAAATCAATTTCGTCTTCAACTTCCTCCATGCCACTAAAATAAAGCAAAAAAAAATATTTTTTTTCGTAACATTCATTTTAATATGTTTTGGTCGCAGCAATCACAAATAGCCAACTGCGCCATCTACGATTTTTTTTTCTACAGGAAAACACAACACGCAGCCCACCAATGCAATGCGACTCCCAGCGTTTGGCGTTCTACAAGTTCCGGTGGAAGATTCTATACGACATGCTATCCCAGTCTGCATGCAATCAGGTATAGGCTGTTCACGGTAAAATGAGCACTTTTGGAAGCCCGGCTTAAGATCTACTTGTATGCACATTGTGTATCATTCCGCCATTCGTAAAATCAACATTGCCACGGGCCTGGCCACTTTATTCATGCACACGTCAAGCATAACTGTTGAAGTTAACAGAAAAGTAAATGCTTTAGAAATATACTAATTCCTACACTTACACGCGTTGAAAAAAAATTAAATTATTTCAGTATTCTCAAATGTTTACCTAACATTTGAAATTAAACGTTAAAGCATTTAACTACGGTACCTTCCCTCTGCTGTTGCCAACTTTATTGGACGTGCGACATCCAGTATTGTCATTAAAATATATGCAGGTAGGGGCAGTGACATTTTCCAAAGCTTTTTTTTTTTTTCAAAAGCGCTCAGTTAACCATGAACAGCCTATACGAAGGTTTCTATGGAATAATCTATGGAATAACTGAAAATTCGCATTTAAAACAGGCTACA
This sequence comes from Clitarchus hookeri, assembly GCA_002778355.1. Taxonomy (NCBI): domain Eukaryota; kingdom Metazoa; phylum Arthropoda; class Insecta; order Phasmatodea; family Phasmatidae; genus Clitarchus; species Clitarchus hookeri. The sequence goes on from NQII01010571.1 coordinate 11,647, forward strand.
GGCCTAACTGTGATCATGAATATATTGTTCTTTCTGGGGCCTAAATACGTGGAAATTCATCAACACTGATCTTCATAATGTTTATATATATATATGACATTTGCAGTGTACTGAAACTTCCTACTCAATCTAAGTGCACTCTAACTGCGTGATGGGTGAGTGAAGTGGTTTGGGCGGCTCTTAACATCGAGGTCTTGAGAGCCGATAAGGGTGAAGCGAGGTGAGTATGGAGCAGCGCCGGAATGAAAAAAAAAGGCGGAGGGGAACGGGAGATCCCCGAGGAAACTCGCCGACCAGCGGCATCGTCCGGCACGATTCCCACATGTGAAAATCCGGGGAGCGACCTCACCGGGAATCGAACCCGATTCGCCTTGGTTGGAAGCAATTTAGTCTAACCACCACATAACCGCGGCCCCGTCAAGCTGAAGCAAATTCCTTCCAGGGAAGTTCCCACCAGTCATGAAAAATATGCCGTAGACTCGAAAAATGTACAGAATATTTCCCCGGCAAATTGTGACTGCCAGTCAGAAACGGAGAACTTTGAACTTTAAGGCACCCGTCTACCTGGAACTTTTCCCCACGTTTAGGCCGAGAAGCGCGGGAGCGATAAGGGCGACACTGCCACGCGCATCAAGTACGCCATCGCCGCTAAGCGCAAGGCTCTGAACTGGCGTGCAGTGTTCTCGTCGTGCTGCGTGTACCTATGGGACTTTC
>NQII01010571.1:19920-31614 GCA_002778355.1 Clitarchus hookeri
TTTTTTTATTCATCATAGCCAAGGCTTGTGATTTTTTTTTCGATGCAATGAATGATGCCCGAAGCTGAGCAGGCCAGTGTACATTTTAACCTAGTAAAGATAAAGGTAGGATATTATGTCGCACGGTTATGTGCATAAAAGCTTAGCATGATTAAATCTCATGAATGTAGATAGGTTTGAACAATTTGGTTACTCGCTACTCAGTAAATATCCTTTTAATACCATCTCCAAAAGGGTATTCTAGCAGAAAAAAATTTGGTTCTGAAACTCAAAAGTACATGGGTACGACGTTTTTTTTTTTCGCGTTCGCGTTGGCGGGCAACAATAACATGTGCTCCCAGAGCCCCAGAGCCCCAAAGCTAATACGNTTTTTTTTTTCGCGTTCGCGTTGGCGGGCAACAATAACATGTGCTCCCAGAGCCCCAGAGCCCCAAAGCTAATACGCTCAATGCGCTGAACCAGCGTGCAGTGCCTCCGTAAAAAGGCCCTCAGTAAGTTAATATGGATGAAATTGACTGATCTCTCTCATAATCAATCAATTATTAAAAATTATTAAAAAATTTAAAAATCGGTACAACAGATACAACTAAGATTGTATGATTTTACTTTTCGCCTTCCTTTTACGGCCGGTTTTACCACCTACTGTCAATCTCCCAGCCAAAAATTAGCTGCTGGCTAGCACTGAATTTCGTTTTACCACTTCTGGTCACCTTCTAGCAGCGACTTTAGCTCCCAGTTGCTGGTTACCGAGGATGAACCAACGGCGAGCTGTTCCAACTGGAGGTTGGGGACAAAGAAAGTGGCGCCATATTTTGAATACACTGCAGAAATACTACAATAACGAGTACATGTATAAGTAATAATAAGTACAGTTGAGTGATTTGAAATATTCCCCAGAAATGTGGTTACTTTTCTTGTGTTTTCGTATTGTTAAACACTCACTTACCTTGACCTCTTCCCGCGCGAGCGAGTGGAAGAGGTCAGAGAGTCGTGATATGGCAGCGGGCAGCGGGTCACCGGGGATGTTTGAATGGCAGGCGAGCAATAATGCTACCAGCGTTTTATCTATAAAGAGTATCGTCACGCATTCTTCCGCCTGGTGCTGTGATAAGCCTTTTGCGGCTCGCATGCTCCTGACTTTCAGAAGATTGCATTTCTACGTTTATCTGAAGGAAAATTCTGGTTAATGACCCAGTTTCTCTCAGCGTGACTCGGGGTGCGGCAAACCTTCCAGATCAGGGCCGGAGATAATAGAAAAGCGCGATGGCCCTCCGAACCGGAAATTGATGAGTTTCTGGAGTTTCGGCTATTGCGCGACCTTGAGCGATAGACGACGAACGAGAAGAGGAAAGAGTGGCGAGAGAAGTGACGAGCAGTGAATAGTGCAAATGGCAGGCTGGACCATTGGGTCCAGCCTGCCATTTGCACTATTGGATGCATGAGATGCGTGAGTGAAATACTTTCAAATGATGGCAACAGACATACTGAAAGTGTGTTAATGATGAGTATGAGTTAACTGATTAAAACCAAACAGAGACGTTGAGAAGGACTTTAATTAGAGCTGAGACAAACATTAGGTCCTAAATACTGCGTTCATTGAAAATGAAAAGAGTTATAGCGGAGATAGTTTAATACTGTTAATAATAGCTATGTGAATAAATTAAAATCTAATTTAGTTCCTTCAATTTTTATTAAGACCGCCCCTTACGAACTCGGATACGCCCCTCAGGTGTCTTGTAAAAATATTATAACTACTACCGTCGAGTAAAATTTTGATGTGAGTTTCGATAATGGCATTTTAGTTTAGATTATTAATTATCGTTTTGGACGTTACTGTGCTACAACCAGAATACGTAGCGCAACGGATACCCACTGCACAATCAATCATAAGCGTTGTTTTTTAAATAAAGAAATGTTCAGATGTTGGTGAGTATTTAAATAATAAAAGGAATCGTTAACTTAAATTAACTATAGTCCAATGCCAAATTCGTACATTGCTCATATCATATTTCACGGAATATGTAAATATTGAAAATATATGTTAATATTCGTTTATTGTTAATATAATCTAATCAATTGGAAGTAACAGATTAGAAAGGAAATATTATTTTGTCACAAATATACTAACATTTCACTTTCGCTTTCCGATATATATATATATCTTAAAATATTAAGCACAAAATTCCGGTATTATTAAATAAAAATTATCTATGAATAAATCTTTAACTACAAAATAATATTTTTACCATAAAAAAATATAAAAAATAAATATTTAAATTAGTTAAAAAGTTGTTTTTGAAACAGTACAAACTCGAAACTTTTGTTACCAACATCTACAAAATTGGACCCGAACCTTAAGATAACAAACAGGAGGCTACACAATAGTGGTAAAACACTTCTTCTATTTAGCCAGCAGTCAATCTCAACTCTCAGCTGGCCAACCTCCAGTTTAAGCGGTGCTGGCAAAACACGCCCTTAATGAAACAGCGCAGGCAAGCTTAAGTAATGCCGTTAAAAAAAAAAACTATTTTCACGATTTTTACTTTATCGAATACACTTACTATAATAAAAATAGAACCGCACGGGATTAGACCAATGGGTTTTATAGATATGTTTTCTAATAAAAAGTCGTATTTCCAAAATATTTATTTGCTAAGGTACGCGTAAACGAACAAACAACTAATGTACAGGAAATATGCCCGGACTTCTACCTCTTAACGGTCCAGTTGATACTTTTGTATTTTTGTCTGTGTGGTCATTTGGCAGTAAATGCTACGGACCTCTCGGATACATTGTGATCGGCGTGATTTGTTTCTCCAAAAATTTTATTTTATGTATTCTATTACTTTATTTAACTACAAACTTTAGTTCAACCGCCTCCGCTTCCTTTGTTACTTTTACGGCACTCGCGCTTTGCAAGGTTCTATTTCCGCCGGCTCGGCATCCGAAGCAGCACCTAGCGGAAATATACTTCACTAAAATCTTCTTTATGTAGCGGGCTAATGTCGGGGGCCACCGTACAAAGCCCTGTGTAGTAGGCAGTAGGAGGGATGGGTCACCTCAGCAGGACGTCGGAGGGCTTGAAGCATGACCGAGCACCGGATGTCCAGTCGTCAAAGGGGATGTCGAGACTTCTGCAGGGCGTCTCTGATGAGGGGCGGCGCCCTCTGGGAGTGCACGGATCTGTGACGCGGACCCCGCCCCTCACCGAGGGAGTTGCCACCACGTCCACACTCCGCCAGATTCACTCACATTCTCCTGCACACGGGAGTTCCTGCCTTGATGACGTCTCCGACTAGAAGCCGACAGCTGGCTGGGTTTGATGGAAATCACTATCGGGACAATGTTGCTTTTGCACTTAATTAAATTGAGATTCCTACTATGTTTCAATTATTTCTTTCTTGTTGAATACTGTTCTATTCTCGGAACCCTTGATATCTCAGTATTTGAGCAGCCATTGTCTTTTTATATTGAGATGAAGCCCATGAGTGCTGCTTCGGGTTAGAAATATAACAAATTTTAATTCTTATTAGCGTGAATGGATTTCTGTAGACCATACTAATAGTAGAATAATTAACACACCTAGTGTCCAGTAAATAAAATAATGACAGATTCACATGAGCTTCAAGCTACATAGTAAATTTTTCCTTAAGAAGCAAGATGAACTGGTGGGATATGAATCCTTTCAGCTTCTCTCGGCCAAATGACTATAGAATAAAGTTGTCATATACTTCAACGTATCGATTCTTGGACATAAAGGGCCTCGATGCTATCGTATTCCCCATGACAATGGTTCATTAAAAAAAGGAGGAGCGAGTTTATCTCTATGGCTTACAATATTTTATCTTTTTAGTTGAAGTAAGTCGATGTAGCTCAGTATTTTGTAAGTACAATTGATATTGTTGAAGCATTATAACCCAACTTTTATTGTATTACAAAGTTTGCTTCTTCTGGAACACTAGTGCATCAAGAACTCACTTTGTAGCCTAATAGGAGCTCTGCAACTTCAAGCCCTATTAATATTACTTTATGTCAGATTGTCACGTGTTTCGAAATATCAACACTGCACCTTGCTATGTTGCTCGAGTGGTTTTTCAGACCTTACTAACTAGTGGGTTACCTTAAGCCGTTATCGTATCATTTATCGAGAAAGTGACAACTTTTTAAATGATTAGTCGTTGATAGCATGAATAGTAGTAAATTATATGTTTCTTTTTATACAGGAATACGAGAAATGGCTTTGTAAATATTGTCGTTAACAAATTTAAATTTCTTCATAACCGCCAGTTTGGTCTTAACTTTAGCGTAATTTTCCTTGCTTTCAATGCAGTTGTGTGCTTGCAGTCGTTTAATTGTATCGTCTTCTGTACACCCAAATGGCGTTGTTTGACGATGTTCAAGTCTTGACTAGTTCTAATTAAGAATAAATCGGCTCCTGTAGGTATGTGTCGAGCGTATTATGGTGGTTAGAATTCCCAAGTATATACATGATGGAATTTGCCGTTAAATTATTAAAAATTTTGTCATTATCAGTAGTTTACAATTCGTGGCTAGCAAACTCGATGGCAACTTTGTTCTCGTCCAAGTGCATTGCTGTAGCAATATTCTGAACCCATTGGCTTTTCACAGTAAAGTGAGCGCTTTTTTAAAACTGTGCTTAAAAGTTTCTTTCAGCTAATTTGTATCCCTATCGAACTGTTAATATAAAAATTAACAGGTGACTAATAAACACAGTGTATACATATTATAGCTCTCAAAAGTTAGTGTATGAGACCACAATAGAAAGTAATCTTATGGTTATTATGCCTACTGGGAGGGCCTTTAAAAGGGTTCAGTTAACCATGAATAGTCTATAGCTGAAATGTTTCTTCCGCGTGACTAAATATTAGTCAAAAAAATAATAAAATTGATGGCAGTAAAAAAATAAGATATTCTGGTCTTCAGGAGACTTGCATTTTCCAAGGAACAAGTGCATACTACATGCATAGCTCTGTGACAATGAAGACAAGACTCCGCCTATTTTGATTGAGTTTTTGTACGGAATGAAAATATCTATAGCAGCTCGTAAGTGTATGCGGAGTACATGAAGAAAGCCACCTCTTACTAACGTACGTACCGAAAATATAGATAAAAGCATATCAGTATTCCGTGAACGATATAGCTCAGTGGTAAAACACTGAAGTCGTATTCGGGAAGACCCGAGTTAAATTACCGGTACGACGATAATGATTTCGGTTCTACAGGGTTTCCCGAAATAATTCCAAGCAAATGCTAGAATGGTTCCTCAGTACACGAACCGGCCGATTCCTTCTCAATTCCTGAATGTCTAGTGTTCCCCTACTAAGGCCTTCTCGCCGTCGAGGGGGGGNGGGGGGGGGGGAGATAACCCAAATAACCGAATAAAAAATGTTATGATATCTGGAATACTGAGGAAAGAACTTAGCTCTACGTGACTAATACTCGATCACCAAGAAAGATTCAAAAGATATCGGGCAAGAAAGTTTATTTTCTGGACTTAGTAATATTCGTGCAGAGGAAACATAACAAGGAAGTCACACAGTAATTTTTTTTCTTAGCTGTTGCAGACAATTCCTTGCAAAATATTTGCCACAGATTTTCTCGTAACTGTACAACTGAAATAGTGTATATTTACAACATTGTATTTTAGAAAACTTATAAAATTGTTTATGGAACTCAATTTTTTCAATAAACTTGATGTCTACAACACTTCCTGGTTACAATTCAACAGTAGCTTTACACATTCTACGCTAAGTTTCTTTATTAAATTTGCTCTTATCTATTTGTAGTGTTACAAAGATATCTTTCGCAACTTGTTCCCGGAGAATTTCGTGTATAAATACAAAAAAATCAGTGTAGCTAAACTTTCTCAGAAATACAGTTGTCAATTGAGCTACCTGACTTACTTGTTAGGAATAAGGGTTAAACACGTGTTACTAAATTCCATAAGGAGCTGCATTATTACTGTGCCATTGTTACAGATCGTTTCCAGGAGGAAACGTGATATCCCAAACGCACACCCATTATCAACAACGTTTACCACGTTTCAAAGATGAGAAAAGTATCCATCCTTGAATCATTTTAAAACGAGATATTGGTCGCAGAGCGTAATTACAAATGTGGTTATCAAATATGAAAACTGTAATTTACCTTTGCACTGTCTTTCAGAAGAGAAGATCTTCGGTAGGGTTTATCAGGTGTTGGGTGTGGGGAAGATTACACGGTTGATACATAACATGACATACCAACCAGTAATTTTACTTTGTTGCTTATAATGTGCAGAGTAAAGAAGAAACTTTATTCCAGTAAAAAATAATATATGAATAAAATAAATGTTTCACACGAAGAGAAAGGATTGGAGTTTATGATGAGCGAGATTTGGGGACAGGCAATAAACGTGTTATAGAGACCAATGACTTGACATTGCTAGTTTAAACTGTTCCTGTGGTTGTTCAGAATTAATTTCATACTTTTAAAATTAACCTTCATAAAATTCCGCGTCTGTAAATTAATTTCTAATAAAGTAAATACAGGCTGGCCCATATAAAGTAATTTTGGTCACGATTAAAAATAAAATATTCCCTGGTACATTGCATGCTTTTTTTTTTTTATAGATTGATAGCTACTGTAATAAGAATGATGCAAAATGGGTGGAAATACGAAAATACGTAGGGCTCACCAAAGCACTCAATTAACCTTTTAAAAGTCTGTATTTCAATTTCGTAATTTTTATGCTACAATTCCAACCACTTTCTGGTCGTGGTTTTTGTAAATATATCCCTTTCTATTACTCAAGCGTGTTTTAGTGAGACATGGAGTTGGTTCATTTCGTTTTTTTTTTGCTTACTTCGTTATCATTTTTACCGGAAGCATTCCAATGAAATAGAGTCACCGCTTGAAAAGTCACGTTCAGGCGAGTCGCCGGACGTCAGTTGAACGCCTTGCACGTAGAGGCGATACTGCTATAACATCACTTACACAAACATACCCCTCACTAGGCGACAGCATTAACAAAGACGAGTAAAGGCTGTTCACGGAAAACTGAGCACTTTGAAAGCCCTGCTTAAGATATACTTGTATGCACTATGTGTATTATTCCGTCATATGCAAAATTAACATTTCCATGGGGCTTGCCACTTAACTCACGTGTCAGTCAAGTAAATATTTTAGATATTTGCTAATACCTACACATAAACGCATTAAAAATAGCCAAGAGACAGCAAAAATAATTTCATGACCCACGAATGTTTATCTAACGCTTTTAATTAAACGTCAATACATGGAACTACTTTCCCCATCCGTCGCGTCGTTACCAACTTAACTGCGCGCGCGCCAGCCACCGTGCTCGTTAAAATACACGCAGGCAGGGGCAGTGACATCTTTCAAAGGTTGGTTTCAAAAATGCTTAAACAACCGCGAACAGCCTACAGGAGTGTTTCACTCACGCAACTCCTCGAAGAAGCGGGTCTGGTTGGGCGCCGGGGGCGGCGCCACGAGGTAGCGTGCGTGGCGGATGTGCGCCGCCGCCCACCGCACCGCCTCCAGGCTGAGGTTCCGCAGCGAATTGTTGTTGGCGGCGGCCAGGAGGCGGTAGGTCCGCCCCACCTCGCCGCCGTGAGCCGCCTCCGACCCTGCAACACACACACACACACACTGGACGTGACATGGGTTCACTTCCGTCTTGTACACACATCTGCAGGGACCAAGATTATACGCAATGGGGGGCAGCTGAAGAGAATGCAGCCTCTTCCTAATAAAACTAAATATACCCAAGTAAGTATAAACAAATTTAGGATAATTAACTGCATACTGGAAAGGGAAATAAGCAAATAGTGTCGCTTGTATGTGCGCTTGAAATTAAAATATTTTTTTTATTATTGTGCAAAGTGCTGACTTCAGAAACCTACGTTCAGCCCCTCCCAAAATAAAATCCTGTGCATGTAACTGATAGGGGCAGATACAAGAGAGCAGAGGGAAATCTCCTCCTCCGCCCTTTTCCAATAGCTCAACCTTTCTCCAGAAATTGCAAATGCCTTTTGTAATTTAATACTGAACAGCAAAGTTATGTTATAAAATATNTTAACTGCATACTGGAAAGGGAAATAAGCAAATAGTGTCGCTTGTATGTGCGCTTGAAATTAAAATATTTTTTTTTATTATTGTGCAAAGTGCTGACTTCAGAAACCTACGTTCAGCCCCTCCCAAAATAAAATCCTGTGCATGTAACTGATAGGGGCAGATACAAGAGAGCAGAGGGAAATCTCCTCCTCCACCCTTTTCCAAAGCTCAACCTTTCTCCAGAAATTGCAAATGCCTTTTGTAATTTAATACTGAACAGCAAAGTTATGTTATAAAATATNAGCTCAACCTTTCTCCAGAAATTGCAAATGCCTTTTGTAATTTAATACTGAACAGCAAAGTTATGTTATAAAATATTTACATTAAAGTAAATTATGCATTTGAATGGAAATAGTGGCAGTGACTATGCATTATTTACATGGTCAAATGGAGTAAAAATATAAATATATAAATATGTGGGATATTTAAATATTCACTACAAAGTCCCCCCCTCCCATTCCGTCCACAAGACTGACTCCTGGATCCGACCCTGCATCACCGCAACATTGCTTCACTACGGCCGTGTTACAAGTAGCACTTTTATTTCACTAAAGGTCACATGACCCCGAATTAGTCGACTAAAATGATTACTTAATTGGCATTTTCGTATTTAGTTTTTAGTGTGTAACAAAACACTGTATAGGCTGTTCATGGTTAATTGAGCACTTTCGAAAATGGGATTGGAGAGGGGAGTGGGGAGATTTGGCATGCTCTTAACATCGAGGCCTTGAGAGTATGTGAGGTTGAAGCGAGGTGAGTATGGAACAGCGTCGGAATGCATGGGCGGGGGAAATGGGAGATCTCCGAGAAAACCCGCCGACCAACGGCACCGTCCGGCGCAATTCCCACGTGCGAAAATCCGGGAGAGACCCCGCCGGGAATCGAACCAGGTCCGCTTTAGTGGGAGACGAGCGCTCTAGCCATTAACACCAACCGCGGCCCCTTGAGCACTTCTGAAAGCCCTGCTTATGTTCTATTTTTCTTATAATTTGGTATGTTTCCGTTATACGAAAGATTAACATTTCCACAGACCGTCTCACTTTATTCATAGGTCGCTGAAATGGAGACCATGGAATTTTTAGGAAAGTAAATATGTTAATAGTTTGGAAATTCTTGTTCTGATGTGTATAAAACNAAATGGAGACCATGGAATTTTTAGGAAAGTAAATATGTTAATAGTTTGGAAATTCTTGTTCTGATGTGTATAAAAAAAATAAACACTGACTTAGTGGTCATAAATTTACATATTACAATGTCAGTACGTCAAGTATTGTAAGTATTTTAGTTAATTCACTGTCAACTTAACTGAGAGCACCAGTGTGGCATATATGTAGTTATGGATCGAGTTATGTGCAGTGATTTGTTTTTACAAAGAACGATTTAAAAAGTGCTTACTTTACCGTGAACAGCCTTAAAAATATTACATCAACAATTGGCAACCATCGCTCAAAAATTAATTATCAACGGTTTACGAACTGAACTCTACTCAATGCTAGAATACCAATATACTAAACTGTCAACTCGAGCAAAGACAAAGTGTTAGCAGTGCCACTGAATGTACAGGGTACTATAGGGTAACAATACAGAATTTAACAGAGTTTTTTTTTTGGCCAGGTTTTACAGTCCGACACTAAATGGAGCTCACAATAAGGCGCTGAAAATATCAGCCTGAAGAAAATGTTCACAGAAGCTGTTGAAACACTGATCAATGTATACAAATATCTGATAAAGTTGCTCATTCTTACAATTATATGAATGAAAAAAAAAAATTCGTTATCCGCAAATGTTAACGTAACATTTTTACTTCAACGTTAACACAAGGAGCTGCTTCCCCTTCAGCGTTACCAACATTACTGCGCGCATGTCAGTCAGTGTGACCGTCAAAATATATGCAGATAGCGGCTGTGACATAATTAAAAGTTTGATTTCGAAAGTACTTAATAAACCGCGAACAGCTTATATACACGCATACTGTCATGTTAAAATAGAATATATACTTAAAAAACTAAAATAGTTGTTATTTTAATTTACGTCTAATGAGAAGTTAATATTAAGATCGAGTTAACAAAGAAAAGATGGCTTACATGCCAACACTTTTATTATGTCGGTATTATCGATATTTGAACGGCTCTGATACGTGACTTCGCAAGCTTCGTCACGTTCTTTGCGACAGAGCGAGCGAAGCGGCGCAGCGGTAAAGCACTGCACTGCATTCGGGAAGATCTGGGTTGGAATCCCGGTCCGGCCATCCTGAGTGCGATTTTCCATGGTTTCCCGAAATCACTCCAGACGAATGCCGGGATGGCTCCTTACCGCAGGTTATGCCCGATTACTTCCCCGCTCCTGCCTCTCTGAGCAACTTTCTCAGTCATTAATGACTTCGCTGTTGGCGAGACGTCAAGGCCCACCTCCGTCGTGAATTCTAGAAAAACATTTGATACACACACCAACACACAGACAGACACACACACACGCAGACACACACCTTACACAGATACACAGTAACACACACAGACACACACGCAGACACACACAGACACACACGCAGACACACAAACGCACGCGCGCAAACACACACACACCCCACACCCATTTGGCCGAGTTAACAACAATTTTTAGTGTCCATTAGCTTCTGAGTTTAATTTATATCGAATTTCTAATTATTTCTTTCGCTTCACTGTACACTCAGAGATTTCTCCTTCGTCGTTGAAAGCGTCGATGTATGCCATCTCGACAAGCAGCCTGTTCCCAATTCGCGNCACTCAGAGATTTCTCCTTCGTCGTTGAAAGCGTCGATGTATGCCATCTCGACAAGCAGCCTGTTCCCAATTCGCGGCTAGCAGCGACCAGTTGATTCTGAGATGACTAGTAGCGTGGCTGCACCGTTGCTGCGGAAGGGTGCGTCTATCGAGGGGAATTCACGGGACCTTCACCTGCATTCCACCTCTCAGTCTGTCCTTCTGAAGAGCTCGGACCTGCAACCTCTGCAGTACGCCAGTAGCGCAGTTGTACGGTAAGACAAGTCGTAGGCGCTGACTTCTTGATTCCAGATTGCTGTTGTAGTGATAGACCTTCGGGCTTGTACTCGGGAGGTCCTACGTTCGAATCTCAATTCGGCCATCCCTCAACATGGTGGTGTCACTAATATAGAGAGATCTGTTACTTTCCTCTCGAATTAGTTCTAGACCCGTCCAAACAGGTCGCAGCACTACTGCGTGTCAGTGGCAACAGCAAAATATTTATTGTAATGGCTGCCGAAAGCGTACTTGCAATAACCACTTTTTTTTAAATATTGTGAGCTGGTATTTCGTATGATGTGCATATATCCCATATTTTTGTGTATCATATAGTTGTATGAGTAACATATTTAAACGTTTTGAAGATGAGAACGTGTTGTGTATCGGCTTGTAATTTTTCGGAAAAATATTCCCTATGGAATTCCGATATTCTGCGACAAGATTTACGTCTAAAAAGAATAGACAACAGCAAGATTTTTGTTTTGGATAGAGAGTAATTTAACGGAAATTTTGGGAAGAGGGAGAAACAGTGAGAAAAACC
>NQII01010572.1:0-19196 GCA_002778355.1 Clitarchus hookeri
CTCCACAATTCTCCCCATACTGGAGCCATCGTCACACTTTACTGGGTACCGCGTGATTCAGTCCTAGTTTTCTTCAATTTATTTACGTATTTTGTGATTCAGGAATATTCAGAACGCGTCTAAATATCTGTGATCTAACTGCAAGAGAAATTTCCGGCACGATAAACGTCGTAGTCCACAATATACAAAGGTAGGCCATGCACGCCTAATGTACGTCTATTATCCACAAACCAAATCATATTTCAGTTACGTATATTTATAGTTAGGAGTGAANAAGAGGTTTTGGCGGCTTTTAACAAGGTCTTGCAAGATGTATGTTTTGAAATTTACCAACTCGCATCGCAGTGTTACGCAGTATCATATTTTTCACCGTTTGACCGGGACACGGATTTGGTCTACCTTCGGCCAAGGGTATGAGTCTCGTGTTCGAGTTAGAATACAAATGTTTTAATAAAGCCATCCTCAATATACACTCAGGCTGTTTTCCATTCCATTTACAGTCAACCGTATGGGAATTTATTTCGCTGAATTACGGTGCAAGGTTTACTTTTACCTTTTTAGTCGCTCATTTTTGAGCTAGCTAGGTAGCATCCGGTTTTCACTCGATTATCCACCGACACAAAAAGATAAAGTGTTGTGCGTGGAAACGAGAAAGGTGAGTGTAAATCGTGTTAGGTAAGTCAGGCCCTGCTGGGTGGCGGTACCGGCTTCCTTACTAGCATGCCCTTTGTCAGCGCAGGAAACGTGGCGCGAGGTCTACAGAGAGTAGGTGTGCTCCGGGGTAAGTGGCAGGCCGATAAAACGTGTCGCGAGGTGGTGTCCCTCGGAGCTGGCGAACTACCTCTCTCCCCCAGCCGAGCCCGTGCTGTAAGGGTCGCGTCACCCGATGGCAATCTGTTTTCAATTTGCTGGCTCCCGGGCGTGAGATGTGCTGGCCCCTCGAGACCGGCGCGGCGGCGCAATTGTACACCCTTCGCTCGCTTACACCCCCTGGCACGGCGACTAATTACGCACCGGCGCGCGAGCGAGGTTAACAACGTCGCAAGTGCACCAGCCGGCCTCTGGTCGCCCTCCGGAACTGTGTCGTCGTGGCTCGAGGACGTGCTCGCGCGTCCGCTACAGCGACTCTTCTAGTAAGTGGCGGCGGATGTACGCACTTAGTGCACGCAGCAGCCGCAGCGAGACCCGGAAATACTGAACCATAGATGAGATAGTACACATTTAGGTCAGAGTCGAATTCGGTAGCTATGTGCGCTTACCTGGCTTCGTGCCCTTGAAAAGTGCATCCCCGATGGGACGTCCCATTGTCGCAGTTAGAATTCACAGCAAGGGCACATCATGCATCATAGAATCTCCCCTTCAGCCAAGGGCACGAGCAACTTGCCCTTCTCGAGCCCTAGATCGTTTTCCGATGCGCAACTGTTTATAATATTTGATTTATTTGTTTCTGTTTTGTGTTCACAACTTTGCACGGTCACAGAAAGCCCTTTGTAACGTCACTAAAGACAAATGAAACTCGCATAGAGTGAAATTCGACACAATAAAACTCGAGNACAGAAAGCCCTTTGTAACGTCACTAAAGACAAATGAAACTCGCATAGAGTGAAATTCGACACAATAAAACTCGATGTGGAAACGAACATGGGCGTCCGAATTCACTAGTGAATATGTTCCGTGAAGGGAACGAAGGCTCGTGACACGGGAAGGGTTCAAGAGTAACTGATCAACAGTACATTGCACTGAAATCGAACACGACCTTAGTGTTGGCGTATCTATTCTCTGATTGGCTGCACGAAGCTCTGGGAATGGACCTTGTATCTGATTGGTTAACACGTGCTTCGAAAAATACCCTATTGACAGGGCTGATGGCTTGCGAAAGAGTTACCAGGCGCTGATTGGTAGACGGCACTCCGTCACGTTGCTGGCTACTAACGCCATATTGCTGGCGTGTGCAGCTGGAGTTCGCTGTACTAGCGTCTGTTTCATCTCTGTATGCTTCGTACTCTGTGATTAAATGCACCGGTAACCACCCCCGAACAAACTGCGAGGCAACAGTGTGTCATGACGTCTGTTGCTGGACTACTTTTACAAGCTGTTCGATTATAGTTAGTTGAAAACCTGAAAGCCATCGCTGCGTCCTTACACAGCCACTTGACGAAAATTACATTTTCCCGCGNCCGAACAAACTGCGAGGCAACAGTGTGTCATGACGTCTGTTGCTGGACTACTTTTACAAGCTGTTCGATTATAGTTGAAAACCTGAAAGCCATCGCTGCGTCCTTACACAGCCACTTGACGAAAATTACATTTTCCCGTGGATCTAACACCTGGTATAAAGCATCAATGCGGGATTGTTACAAACGAAAATTTATTGCGATTACGCTTAATTTTACTCTCATGTGTTGAAATCAAGCAGGCAAATAATTGTCTTCTAGATGAATATTTTGATAAAACAATGATACATGGGGCTAATTTTTCTAATACGCTGCCAACTATAATATAAGTTTTCAAGTCCACATTACTGCAGTTAGGTTAATGGGTAGGTAGGTAGTGCTCAACGTATAGTGACAGAGAGGTCATGAGCGACGGAGAAAGTTGTTCACAGAAGCAGGAACAGAACAGGAACCGGCCATGGTCTGTAGTAAGGAATCATACCAACATTCGCCTGGAGTGATTTCGGGCAACCACTGAAAACCGAAAACAGGATGGCTGGACCGGAATTCGAACCCAGACCCTCCCGAATGCAAGTCCGAATATTAATCACTGCGGCACCTCGCTCAGAGTGGAGGTTAGAGATTTAGGCGGCTCTTAACATCAAGGGATTGAGAGCCGATGAGGGTTAAGTGAGGCGAGTATGGAGCAGAGCAGGAATGCAAAGGCGGAGTAAGTAGGAGATATCCAAGAAAAACCCGCCGACCCGCGGCATCGTCGGGCACGATTCCCACATGTGAAAATCCGGGGGCGATCCCGCCAGGAATAGCTCGCTCCGTGACCGCAGTTAGGGCTAGAGAATTGTTTTCAAAGGTTGTTTTACAGAGTGCGTAGCTAACAGCGAACAGCCTGTAGCGGTTGATATACAAACAAGAAAACAACCATGCCTAGTAAATAAGAGAGGTCATTGATTAAAATGCTCGTGTATTTTTTTAATACAAATATGTATTATTTTGTAAAAATATGTATAAGAATAATAGGCCTACAAATAAACATGAACAGGCTATATGTATGATTCATAACACTCTTACACGGTTGTGTTACATTCATTAGTAGAACATAATATTTAGTGAATTTCCAAATATTTAATGTTATACACGATGATTCACGAGGAATTACCTCCACTCACAGGGCCTTTTCCTTAAATAATTTGGAGTAAAATATGTTATATAAATGTGAGTCATATTCCAAATATTTACAGAGTAATTCTAAACATTTGGAAAATGACGATTAAAATAATAAATCTTTCAGAAGTAAATCCAGCGATGTATTATCAGACCATATTGTTTACAGTTGAGAATTACAATTGCGCCTAACAAGTATACAAAAGACGTTCAAAAATGTTTCCGTCTACTTCCATACACTTGGCCGCACGCTTATGAACCGCACTTGTTGCTGTACGTAGCTGCACACGGCTGTATTTGATTTCTATGGTGGCATGCATGATACGGGCAATTAGTTCCTCACGTGTTTGTGCAGTCCTTTTGTAAACAATANATAATAGGCCTACAAATAAACATGAACAGGCTATATGTATGATTCATAACACTCTTACACGGTTGTGTTACATTCATTAGTAGAACATAATATTTAGTGAATTTCCAAATATTTAATGTTATACACGATGATTCACGAGGAATTACCTCCACTCACAGGGCCTTTTCCTTAAATAATTTGGAGTAAAATATGCTATATAAATGTGAGTCATATTCCAAATATTTACAGAGTAATTCTAAACATTTGGAAAATGACGATTAAAATAATAACNATATAAATGTGAGTCATATTCCAAATATTTACAGAGTAATTCTAAACATTTGGAAAATGACGATTAAAATAATAACTCTTTCAGAAGTAAATCCAGCGGTGTATTATCAGACCATATTGTTTACAGTTGAGAATTACAATTGCGCCTAACAAGTATACAAAAGATGTTCAAAAATGTTTCCGTCTACTTCCATACACCTGGCCGCACGCTTAAGAACCGCACGTGTTGCTGTACGTAGATGCACACGGCTGTCTTTGATTTCTATGGTGGCATGCATGATACGGGCAATTAGTTCCTCACGTGTTTGTGCAGTCCTTTTGTAAACAATANTTTGATTTCTATGGTGGCATGCATGATACGGGCAATTAGTTCCTCACGTGTTTGTGCAGTCCTTTTGTAAACAATATCCTCCATCCATCCCTATACGCAATAATCTGGTGGTGATAGATCTGGCGACCGAGAAGGCCAGGGGTGAAAACCGTCTCGTCCTATCAATCTCTCAGGGAAATGCACATTTAAGGGTTCAACCACAGCACGGTGGAAGTGAGGAGGTGCACCATCATGCTGGAAGATCATACGACGTCTCACTGCTAACAGAATATCCTAAAGTATTTTACACACAAAAGAAAACTTTAAAACAAGTAGATATCGTCTTTACGTATTTATTCCGTTTCTCCAGTTCCGCGTGTCAATTAATCTTTTACTTAATATTTCAAAGTAAACGACGAACTAGTACCCACTACAAAGTAGGACACGGGGCGGGCCGCTGTCCCTCCCATTAACTTGCCAGTTCTGTCAGTATATTAGATTGTTTTATGAAAAGGTATTTTGTCGCTGCTCGTGGATCCAACGTGGCGTTGGGATTCATGTTACGGTACTTGACGCATGCTTGCTTAGAGACTTGCATTTCTGAGGTTAAGACTAGACGCCATCAATACATCAATACCAAGTTTAGGTTTTCATTCGGACGGCTTCAAAAAGACTAAAGATGACAGAGCCTCGCGTTTTCTGTGGACTCCGAACCACCTGACAGCTAAGTCACTGAATGCAGTGAAAGACTATGGGTTATTTCAGTAGAAATCCAACTTTACAGATTTGCCACTCAAGAGTTAGATTTTATTTACAGTGACTTCAAATATCACGATTCAAACCAGTGATCCAGCTTTATATGAGAAGCCGGTGCCCTACATCCCAGATCGCTGAAGCCCCTAGCTAATCAAGTGACAGAATTGACGGCAAATTTTCAATGGCCGAATGTGCTAAANATCCCAGATCGCTGAAGCCCCTAGCTAATCAAGTGACAGAATTGACGGCAAATTTTCAATGGCCGAATGTGCTAAAGTGTCTTCAGTCCAGTAGACTCTATATTCGATCCCTGGCTAAGCCACATACGTTAGAGTTGTGGGATATTAAAAATAGTTTTAAAAAACG
The DNA here is from genome assembly GCA_002778355.1 of Clitarchus hookeri. Classification (NCBI taxonomy): domain Eukaryota; kingdom Metazoa; phylum Arthropoda; class Insecta; order Phasmatodea; family Phasmatidae; genus Clitarchus; species Clitarchus hookeri. The sequence continues at coordinate 5,411 of NQII01010572.1, forward strand.
TTTGTTGTAGAAAGTTCATAGCAAACGTTTACAAATGTTGAACTTTATCCGAAACTGTGTCCGATGAAATTCAAAGAAAAAAAATTAATACCGTCTTTTTTTTTTTAAATTTTAGCGCCAAAGCCATTTGAAGGGTGATATTAAAGAGAGTTCATTAACATAACAGAAAAAACTCTCTTTAATTCAACTATATACTCTAATGATATGTATATATAAAACATTTAATTAGCTGATAAAATTATAAGCTACATGAAGCTGGATATTAAAAATAATTGGAGTCAAAGTTGTTATATTCATTGTGCTCCGGCAACGGTTTCGTGAAAGCTCAGTTTGGACATCGCACTTTTGAACAACAACCGGGTGTCACAAATATAATTTTAACACTCTTTTAACGGGAATACTAGAGAAACTATTAAAGACACTCTAACGGGACTGCTTGTATTTGACGCTATAAGGAAAATGTTTGGCGTGGTGTGCAAATGTTAATCACAGTTGCAAATGTTCAAAATGTTATCCATCAGCAGTAAAGCATGCATCGTCTACAACGCTATAGACAAGAACGACGAACAGTAACTACGGTTTCCATGTGAGTGGGTTCACAGGAGGTAATAGTCGCGTCTCTCATGTCATTCAGTGTCCGTGGCTTCGTGGCGTACACAGTATTTTTAGACTTCCCCACAGATCAATACCTAAAGGCGTTAAATCTGGAGATCTGGGTGGATACTCTCCGTCGGCTTATCCACCACACAACAAATGTTTCATCCAAAAGTGACAGCACATCGCGACGGCGGTTACCGTCCTACTGGAAATAGCATTCGTCACATAGGGGAAGATGACGAACGGCGGCCATAATGTTTTCCTGCAAAATGGCACGTTAGCTTTCACTTTCCACTGTTCTGTAAAATAATAATGGCCCCACAAGTCCTCTGGCAGACATACCGTACCACACTGTTAACCCAGCAAGATCAACTACTTCCTCTTCCACAATGTGGGGATTTCATCGACCCAGTGGTCGACAGTTCCTTTCAATTTAACGGCTGTCTTATCGGACAACAATCACGTCATTAAAATGTTCGTTGTCGTTGCACATGATCACAACCCACTCACAAAACTCAACATAGCTATCTGGATCGTCTTCTTTCATAGAGAGAAGTAAAGTGGGCATGTAGGGCCTTCACTTTACTTGCTTTAAAATGCGATGGACACTTGATTTACTGACACCTGACTCACGCGCAGCTTTCCGTACGGATTTCAACTCCCTAGGAGGGGGGGGGGGATGAGTGTTTGCTACACAGCCCCCACATTTCCTGCTTTCGTTGTCGTTATATTCCTGCCGCACCACCCTTTCCACACATCACACACAGTTCGGGCCTTCTCAACTTTGTCACGTAATCGTGTCATTGTTACACTTGACGATGCTCTGCACCATCTCTGCACCTCAGTCATGTTCTCGCATTTCCAATAACACTTTAAAATCAGAAAAAAAAAACCTTGTCAGCTCCACCATNCCTTGTCACCTCCACCATTTCCTCTATATTTGTAGTGCCACCACTTGTGGCTGCAAACTGAACTGAAAACAGCAGAATTCTTACATGTGCTCACACACACCCAACGTTATACACGCAGTCGAATACACGCAGCCCCCTCAGACCGTTTCTAATAGTTTATCTGTTATAAACGTACAAAAATAATAAACATTAATTTCGTACATATCCTATATCTACGTGCGCGAATGAGACGTCATCGACGTTGAGATTGGGAAGCAGTCAAGGTCACGGAACTCCCATATGTAGAGGGGGCTTTATTGGACACCATCTACGGCCTCGCTTCCGCTAGTTGTATAGGCTATCAAACCTGTCCCATCACAGCTGTCCTGGCGTATGCATTTCAATAAACCACCCACTTGAATCAATGACCTCATAAAATATTTTATTAAAAAGATATGATCTGTTGGTACGTGGGGCCGCGGTGGTTTAGTGTCTAGACTATTAACCTCCAACCAAGGCGAACTGGGGTCGATTCCCGACGGGGTCGCCCCCGATTTTCGTATGTGGGAATCGTGGTCGACGATGCCGCGGGTCAGCGGGTTTTCTCTGGGATTTCCCGTTTCCCAGCCCTTGCATTCCGATGCTGCTCCGTAATCACCTCGCTTTACCCTCGTCGGCTCTCCAGACCTCAATGTTAAAAGACGCCCAGACTTCTCCCCTCACTCAAAATACCGTTCAAATGTTATTATAACGCTAATAAATCATGCTTCGACGGAGAACCAACAAAAGTACACAGCCTTTAGACACACGATATTTGGCCAGCGCCTGGACGTCAGAGGGTCACGTGCACCAGTTAGTATTTCTTTACCCCAGGACACATGACGTAATAGAGCAGTGATGGCGACAACATTCTCGGCATAGGCACCAGTTCCCACGTGATATCATTACTCTGTTAAACCCAAAAAGAATATCTTCAGAAGGAAATTTAGGGAACATTACTGTAATCACTATATTTCATAGTTTCAGATGTTACAAAAGCATTCTAAATATTGCTGAAGTTGTTTCGATTTAGGGAACATGTTTTCTGTTGTGGAAACAGAGTGTACCGTGGTAAGAATTGTACTTTACATTTATTAATACAATCAAAGGAACTCAACAGTATAACAAAGCACGTCGGGTAACACCAGCTGGTACATTCTGTTTCAATTTATAAATAACCAAAATCCGTTATGGTAAAACTGTAGTTTTCTTGGTAAAGGCGTAAGTACTAAGACTGACAGTTCTGAAATTATTACTATGTAAGTTCATAAATCTTTCAGCATATAAGAATTATCAGTGGAAGTAAAACTCACCTCAGAACCATGACGAGCAGCGCATTTTATTTGTTACTCGGATAAATGAATGACTACTTTGACTGCCATTAGATAGGGTTCAAAGCTGTCCTGCGAGTGTTTTTCCGTCCCCATTCCGAGAAAATACTATTATTGCATTATTTACGCCTGTTCATTGAAAAACTCTAATCTTTAATAATTAGCCAACTGAACTCTACATCAAAACACACAAAAAGTGATTTATTTCAATTTTGCATTGGAGTCACATTAAAAGATAATTTTAAAATTTACCACACCACTGTAAACCCGTATTGAGTAAAACCGAATGTGAATTTTTTCCCCGTGCATATATGGTAGCGTTCCTATATTTTCCCAGGAAATATTCAAATGCTTAGTGAATTGCTTAAGTTTGTATAACTTAGTAATGATGCTAAATATTCCTGTGATTGCAACCTGATATATGTTTTAATTTCCATACCATGTGCAGCATAGTCTGAGATGTTCCATTGCCGTTTTGGACGTTTTCTAGAATATTTTACAGTGTATCAGAGGGTTAAAGTACGTATAAACGAAACATAACTTAAGTATGTACAGTTTGACGCCAACACATACAGTACGTATGAGGCCGGACTCATACCACCAGCCATCTAATAGGTTTATTTTTAATGTAGTTATTTTAGTATTAATAATTATCAATGCTAAAACACATATATTGTAAAACTTAAAGTGTATAATTTCGTATGATTACGACTACGTAGAAAAGTACTAGGGTGAAAAAATTTCAGAGTAGATTATTTTTCATTAAGCCTATATTTTGTGGCAGTAACATCCACGTTCTGTGAAGTCACATTGCGAAGGTCACCGACGCTTATTAATGGCATAGGATAACTTCTATGGAATGGCAGCAGTAGGCTGTTTTTCGTTTTTAACTGCACAATCTCTCCNTAATGGCAGCAGTAGGCTGTTTTTCGTTTTTAACTGCACAATCTCTCCAGAAACTAAAAAACAAATAAATATGGTTTCTACTCTTTTTATATCTCATATTAGCTTCTTTAAATGGCCAGTATGATTATTGCAGAAAACCTCTAGCAAAGNGTTTCTACTCTTTTTATATCTCATATTAGCTTCTTTAAATGGCCAGTATGATTATTGCAGAAAACCTCTAGCAAAGAATAACCATTCGGCCAACTAGCACTTAGCTTCATCCAGTGCTTATGTGTGACAAGTGATGAGAAAATAATTCCTTGGCGAAAACCAACCTAATACTTCAGATAAAAATAAGTGGCTTCCGTGCTTAAAAAGTGTTTAGTTTCACAAGATGTGTATTCATGAGATCGTGTCTAAAAAGTGTTGCTCAGTGACATGCTACAGAAAATACTAGGGTAAAATTAAGGCAAAATGGTAGNTGAGATCGTGTCTAAAAAGTGTTGCTCAGTGACATGCTACAGAAAATACTAGGGTAAAATTAAGGCAAAATGGTAGTACTATAATACGTACTCACTGCAAATTTAATTTCAAACTATTTACTACGACCATAAAATATTGCACTTGTACGGAAGGTTTAAAGATAAATAATAATGAATTTATTTCATACAGTTATCTAATTTGTTTCAGCAAGCGGTAGTAGCATATTTCAGATAGCCGATTTGGAAGTAGTACTGGAATTAAAATTGATTGTATATGTGGAAATATTTTAAATGTTAAAACGTAATGAGTGGAAAAAATAAAGTGAAAAAACTTGCTTTCAATCATAACACTGTATTGACTACACAGTTACATAACCATACAGGATAGCTGTCTACCTACGTGACTGATTTATTCAAACATATAAAATACTTTTAAATTAAGCATGACGACTAAATTATTTTACACGGGCAAATAAGTAGAATTTGATACACACACTTTGTAGCAAAATCGCTTAACGGTAAGTTTTAATTCAAATTTGAAGTACTTATTAGTTTATAATTTTAATAGGTATATAAAGATTAACATTTCGTATTCATGTATTGCTTTCATGTTGTTTTTCAATATTTATATACGGCTACATGACATCTTAAATACTGAAGTAAGTTGTTTTTAGACATATTAGCTCAGTCAGTTAAATTGTATATATTCCGGCTTGATCACTTTCGTAGCGTGAAATGATAGTGAGACGATGCTATAAAAATCAATATAACTTTATAATTCAAACGTATAATAAACAGAGTATGTTTGATGATTTTATTTTTGCCTAAGAACCTGAAGGCTACATACTGTACCCAGAATTGCTGATTCCCGAATAAATGTGGGTGCAGAGCAGAAGTGGTGTAAGTCTAGAAATATGATTGCGAGAAAAAAAGGGAATTGTGAAAATTAAAATTAATAAGTATGTACAAACTGGAAAGTGTTATTTATGAAATAGTCACTTACATAATTAAAAAACACCCATTTCAAAATCGAAAATATTGAAGTAAATATTACATTATTATTCATTTAATAGGAAACAATGGACTTGCAATAGTTCTGTACTGAAAATGAAACTTCTTCCAATATTCACACACAATTGAATGGACTTAAAATGGTTCTGCACTGAAAATGAAACGTCTTGAAACTAAGCACGCACTAAATTGTTTTGCAATAGTTATATACTGCTACATGACATCTTGAATACTTAAGTAAGTTGCATTACAATAAATTTAAGCGTGATTAACAAATTTAATGTCCATCGTCTTCATCGTCCTGNAATACTTAAGTAAGTTGCATTACAATAAATTTAAGCGTGATTAACAAATTTAATGTCCATCGTCTTCATCGTCCTGATCTGGTGTTTACAATCACAGGCAAGTGTTTGAAGTAAGCAAGTCGACTCTGAGAAATAAAATGTAGTAAATCCGTNATCTGGTGTTTACAATCACAGGCAAGTGTTTGAAGTAAGCAAGTCGACTCTGAGAAATAAAATGTAGTAAATCCGTCATATTCTTTTTCGTCTTTTGTGTCACTGGCCTTCTTGTTGCATACAGTTTCTTTTGCCCAACAACTGCAAAATAACAGCACACGTACATCACTAATTTGAAATGTGTTCAATAAATATTTCTTACATAGCCTCGCAGTTGTGTCTTGGACTCTCAAAGAAGTATAAACACACGCCTCCTTTCGGAACTTTTGACCCATCCCTTTTTCTTACACGGTCAACACTTTTAATTTCAACCTGTCCTCTTATAAACACATTCTGCTAAGAGAAATCACCAAATGCCCAAAACGATCTGAAAAATTTTCTCTCTGCTCATACTGGCAGACTTTATTATTACATAATTTACCAGGTACTTCGCTTCCTTTTTCACTTGTGTAAGGCAAGCTACAATTTTGACATGTCTTCCTAATATTCCACTTCCATACACATTCATTCCTACTTCTTTTACGCCCACGTGGTTCACTACTAGCTGATTCACCTGAATCAGTAAAACCGGACTGATCCATTCGTACGTTTTTATGCAGTGTAAGGTAAAACCCTAGACCTACTTACAGATGTAACTATATTAACATACTGCGAATTGACAAATCAAAACAAGCCTAGCATCATATTGGTTTCCTAACCTAACGTTTTTCGCCATACATAATATAAACAAGACTAGTTATTTAAATGGTTTGCATTTTACGCTCATGTTTTTGATGTTCTGATGAAGTAACCTGACTTCCTGGTTCACGTTCCAAATCATAAGAACTCTCAATAACACTATTTTGNTTTGATGTTCTGATGAAGTAACCTGACTTCCTGGTTCACGTTCCAAATCATAAGAACTCTCAATAACACTATTTTGTATTTTCACTGTTAAAATACACCATTAACATCACTGCAAAACTTACATCGACTTGCGTTACTACTGCTCTGAAAAAATGAGGGAAATTGGACAGCTGTAAACTGTGAGGAAATTAGAGCTCTATTGGCTTAATACCTCTGAAAAAAGTACTGCCTGTTGTATACAGAAATGCAATAATCCAGAAAATGCAAATTTTGGACTTAAACCACTTCTGCTCTCCACCCCTCAAATATGCTGCAAATAGTAATTTTTTGCTCACGACTGTACGTTGCATAGTGGAAAAAGGAGGCAGAGGCGTATCATAAGTTTTCTTAAACCAAACTTGTGTATTTGTTTAGGCATCTCTTGTAACAAAAAAGTGACTGCTCTGATAATGAGCAAGATGCTCTCTCCATCCTTTACGTTGGCTCTCTCTTGTGTCTCCCGTTCGTTTTCCTGCTCTCATCGAAGATGGAAAGACAGGCGGAGAGCCTTCAAGTTCAAGAACAATGCGAGCTGGGAACGCGGGCCTGTGTGAGACTAATGTCGCCACACTTGGATCGCCCCTGTGTCTACACAGCCCCTTCGGTCTCATTTCCGCTGCAACTGCTGCTCTCCCTCCTCCCCGATTCCTATCGACGTTACCCACCTACAACCGGCAGTTGGCCTTTCATCTGCTACAATTTCTATTTACATATACAATTTCACGCTGAGAAGTTTGTAGACCATTTAAGTGTCAACACAGTCTTTAAAGACAGGCCGACCCAAGTAGTTAGAAATAGGGGTTTCAGTGCCATCTGAATGCTGGATGCGGAGCCATGGCACCTCAGTGGCAATTTTGGATGATGTCACGTGACAACCTCCTGCTCNGATGCGGAGCCATGGCACCTCAGTGGCAATTTTGGATGATGTCACGTGACAACCTCCTGCTCTATCATTCCTACTCAGCGGCAGACATCTTGGATTTCAATTTTTTTCCTCCGGAATTTGCCTTTTTCCCTCTGGAATTTCCTTTGTTTCCCTCCTGCTCTATCATTCTAACTCGGCACTTCACGCTCTTGCATTCTGAATCGTTTTCTCCCGCTCTCGCATTCCGAATCTTTTTCTCCCGCTTTTTAATTCCGATGTTATAGTGTTTCTCGTGCTTTGTCATTCCTTCCTCATGACTGTTCTATCCCTCGGGGGTTTTCTCATATTCCTTCTGGTCTCCTTTATATTTCTCTCTTATGTTGTTTTGTTTCTCGTGNTGGCGGCTAGGAGTGTTGGTATCGGCGTGGCCATTTTGTGCAAGTAATTTGGTTCACTCGTCGCCAGCAGAGGTATGCTATCATCGGGGGGTGTAGTTCAAACGGTGTTCGCCAGGAGCGCTGGAAATTTTTTAATTGGTGGGTGTCTCAGAATGCAAAAAATGCAGGAGGTGTGTGGTTTCGATCTGACTACCCTTGTGTCGCCAGTCCTGCATATTGACCACACGACCACCATTGCATGTGAAGTGTTAGGAGATGAAATGGCGTATATATGCGCATCAGCCTACACACTCGCCAGACAAACTTGTAATCGCGNTCACCAGAGTGTGCTAAGCCATATTTAATTCTCACTCCTGCCATCATCTTTGATGCTCGCGCCCACTACCATAGGGTTTTAAGTTCTACAGTTGGCGGCTAGGAGTGTTGGTATCGGCGTGGCCATTTTGTGCAAGTAATTTGGTTCACTCGTCGCCAGCAGAGGTACGCTATGATCGGGGGGTGTAGTTCAAACGGTGTTCGCCAGGAGCGCTGGGAATTTTTTAATTGGTAAGTGTCTCAGAATGCAAAAAATGCAGGAGGTGTGTGGTTTCGATCTGACTACCCTTGTGTCGCCAGTCCTGCATATTGACCGCACGACCACCATTGCATGTGAAGTGTTAGGAGATGAAAAGGCGTATATATGCGCATCAGCCTACACACTCGCCAGACAAACTTGTAATCGTGAAAAAAAATAACATTGTACAGTTTTCTCATAATCCTTCTGGGTTCGCCTATGCTAATGATGTCAATTGTGAATATGCTAATATCTCACACATAAATCACCGCCTTTGGCTGCTGGATGGAGACGAGGGGACCAGCTGGCGAGGTTTACTCATATTCCTACTGGATTAGGTATCATCATCGCAAAGTATGGAGAAGAAATAAAGTAAATACTCGCATCGGCCTATGCACTCAATAAACTTGTAATCGCGAAAAAAAAAAAGGGGTTGTTTAATTTCAAATGTACACATAGTAAAAAATTGCATGCACCGCACGCACACATACTTTATATGTGTAAAAGTTATTTTTTAATTCCCGCGCCCGCCACCTGGCTGCTGGCTGTGGATGTACGGATAGGCTGGCATATTCGCAGGTTTTCACATATTCCTTCTATACAAAGAAGTCTGGCATCCTAACTCTTCTTGTATTCCTTCTGATCTCCTTTCACCTAGTGCCCTGGCGGGAACGATTTTCATGCTGTCAGTCCACCTTGGTTTTCTCATATTCCTTCTAGTCTCCTTTCATCTGGTGTCTTGGGGGGGGGCGAGTCTCATGCTCTGTCATTTCACCTTGGTTTTCACATATCCCTCCTGTTCTCCTTTTACCTGACGTCCTGGGGGGACGAGTTTCATGCTCTGTCATTCCACCTGCGCAGCATGGAGCGAAGCCTGCCCACGCATACTAGCCTAGAGTCGCACCATGCGCATACATCAAGTACGCNCACCTGCGCAGCATGGAGCGAAGCCTGCCCACGCATACTAGCCTAGAGTCGCACCATGCGCATACATCAAGTACGCCTTCAGACACATATAAGCATAGTTGGCTGTAATGTCCGAACCATTTAAGACATAGCCACCAAACTCATAACATAGACATCATCCCCGACAACGAAAAGAACCACAGTGGTCAAGTGTGCCCAAAGCCTACTCATAAAAATAGTTGTATTTAATTTCCGAACCGTTTAATATATAGTCACAAATTCACAGCAAAGACTTCACCTCCGACGACGAACAGGGCCTCAGAGTCAATCACACACTAAAACAACTTATAAGCATGGTTGGCGGTAATTTCTATACTGTTTAAGATAGTCTCAAAATTCATAACCTAATCAACAACGATGAACTGGACTGCAGGGTCAAGCACACCCTAAGCCCACTTATATACATACTTGCCCACTTCCCCCCCCCATGGAAGCTATAGGCACCAAATGAATATCATAAACATCACATGTGAGGAAGAACAGGGTGGTAGGGTCAAGTAAGCTTTAAGACGTCTTATAAGCATAGTCAACCATCATTTCCCGTCCACCAAAGCTATAGTCTTCAAATTCATAACATAGACATCGATGCAGACAACGAACAGGAAGGTAGTTTCAACTATACCCTAAGCCCTCGTATAAGCATAGTTGGCTACCATTTCCCACCCACCGAGGCTGTATACATCAAATTCATAACATAGGCATTAATTCCAATGATGAAAAGGACCGCAGGGTCAAGTACGCCTTAGCCCTTCGTATAAACATTATTGGCTGCCATTTCCCACCCACAGAAGCTATAGTCACCAATTTCATATAATAGGCATCACCTCTGATGACAAACAGNTTGGCTGCCATTTCCCACCCACAGAAGCTATAGTCACCAATTTCATATAATAGGCATCACCTCTGATGACAAACAAAGTGGTAGGTACAAGTACACTTTAAGCCCTCTTATAAGCCTCGTTACCTATAATTTCCCACCCACTGAAGCTACGACCACCAAATTCATATCAAAGTCATCACTTCCAACAAGGAGAAAAGGACAAGTAGGCCATAAATATTGTTATNTACGACCACCAAATTCATATCAAAGTCATCACTTCCAACAAGGAGAAAAGGACAAGTAGGCCATAAATATTGTTATTTGCATAGTTAGACAGCATTCCCAAACATTTGACATTCGGGAACATGTAACGACCTTCCACACATATATGTAAACATACAAGTGCGTCGCAAAGTTGCCATTTCACGTAGGAGTGTAGGGTCTGAAATATCACATATATGCATCGACCTGCACACCATTGCCCTTATCGTCTGCTACCGCAGGTGTCTTCTAACTCGGATCCCTCTCAGCAAAAGCTGCCTCCCTTCGTCCACCACCATCCAAATTGTACATATATATAAATGTGACAATATTTACATAAATAAACGCTAGCATGGGTAACATATGACAAATAACTATATCCTGAAAAATCAAGATGTATACAAATGCACAGCATGCATGATGTACATAGTCGTGGGAAATGGTAAAATACATAAATAGTAATATAAATATACACCATCAGTACAACACAGGGGCCGGCAGTCCGAGACATCGTTAGCCTGGGTAGCCCTTAACAACCAGTTATATATTGAAAATTAAAGTGGTATACAATTGTACCTATAAAATGACATACGTAGTCGCAGGTAACAACACTATAACATGTATGCGTAAATATAAATAAACACCATCAGCCTAGCGCAAGGTTCGGGGAAACCGAGTGTAAAATATATGAAACTGCCCTGTACATGAAAAATCAGTCATGTAACAAACAATAAAGGACTGGCATATATGCAAGTACATCACCAGCATGATGTCATAACGAGTCGCAATATACAAAAAATACCCGATGGAGCCACATTCCATATTGGTGATATCAGTGTTGCTATGATACCAAGAAGTTTAGTAAAAGCTAGAATGCACGCCGACATGAGAAAGAATGAATGATCACAAGGGCCAACCGCAAAAATGACTACAATGCGTCAAGTGCGATACACATTATGCAACTTGTAAAGAATGTGTTACTTTGCTTGCCACAAAACATTATACATTTAAACCATTAGTTGCGCAAGGAAATATCACTACTACATGCTGATGCGNACTTTGCTTGCCACAAAACATTATACATTTAAACCATTAGTTGCGCAAGGAAATATCACTACTACATGCTGATGCGAACAGAATAAAATATAATTATAAAAGCAAATGGTTATAAGCATTTAAATACCTATGTATATTGCGCGAGCATTGAGTGCTGTATGTCACGTTAGTCTAAAAAAACTTTTGCTATGACGAGAAGCACAGGTGCGATAATGACAGCAATGCTACATACTGATGCAAATAATATAAAAATAATATATAAAGGAAATTCGTTATAACCACTTACCAACTATTGTAATAACATATTACACAAGTGTCAAGTGCTGTACTCTGCTTTAGATTATTCTCGATAAGACCAGGCCGTCTTGGTTAGTACAACAAATAGCAACTGTCTTCCGTACGAACCGAGTGAACCAAAACCGTCAAATTCAGAGTACAGCCAACACTCGTAACAGTAGCAGCAGAACACGTCAGACCCGACCGATGTTGTGCTATCAACAAACATCGTGGGAATCTGTAAGGTTTCCCCAGGCGGTCGGCCTACGACGTGAACACCATGCAGGTCTCGGGAAGTCGAAGGATGGTACATAACAACAGCCGAGAGCGAAGTATCTGGCAGACCAGTTGATTCACACATGCATATCAATTTAATAGAGAAATTCAGTTATAAAGTACAAGGTAACAATTTATTTCGTTTTAATAATTCAAGCTATAAATATTAGCTGTTTCTTGAAAATATCACTTCAAATAAACTAGTTTTGGTAGACAATATTGTTTTTGTCCACTCTACTCACTTTTAGGTATATAAAAGCAGTTCGCACCACCACCACACATCGCTCAGAACTTTTTTCTCTCGTCGAGAGGACATAGTGAAAATGATGGGGTGCTGTTCTAGTTGCCAGAAAAATGTATCGGATATCGTGGCATATGGAAAGATTAAATCACTTGCAGCACTCGACATAGATACCGAGTTTGCATATCTTCCTAAAGAATTCCTTCTCGCATATGCGCGACACGAAATAAAATCAGTCTACAAACACCTGCCTGTATATCTGCAACAGGACGAAGAGATTATTGGCTGTCTCCTTGCCTAGAATGATTTCAAGGTAGTGCTACCATTACAGAGACACCATATTCCAGGAGCTGGTGTAAGACACATCGGGAGCGAGCAGCAGCAGCAAAAGAAAAACAGGGCACCTCCAACACTGAAAGACGAATGAGTGTAAAGAAGTTGAGAGGTCGAATTGACAACTTCACAAGCTAGACAGCGATCGACCTGACAAGGTAACATATTTCAGTCCAGCAACCATGCGCATGTTTATACCACACAGCCAGCAGTCATCTACTGAGGCAACCCGAGATGGGTAACACTAACTAGCATGCATTGTGAACAGTATGCAAGTGAGCATCATGTCTTTGCCGAGCATGGTGGTGGAAAGCAGATCGTGACGAATACATTCATCTACTACGACCGTTTACTATGCTACACTATGAAGATGGAATCAATGGTTGAAGACTTGCCATCTGTAACACCGTCGGCATCGTCAACAGCAAGGGTCCCTGAAGAGTCGCTGCAAGCATTACAGTATCAAAGTTACTATAGTGGAAATACTTTTTGTAAAAGTTGTAATGCATGCCGACATGAAAGTGGCCATCGAATGTTCAGCCCAGCATACAAGGCATTTCACTGTGATAACTGCGATGCTGTGTTTACCCTCGGTAATAACCTGTAAAGACATAACAATAAGTGCGAAAACAATGTTTGTCGTTCATCGAGAAGCGAGTGGAAGTATTGCGGCAAGACATTCGCTAACACCTCCAGTATCAAATTTAATGAAGATAGAAGCTAACAATTTGCCATTGNAAGTATTGCGGCAAGACATTCGCTAACACCTCCAGTATCAAATTTAATGAAGATAGAAGCTAACAATTTGCCATTGTATACAAGATGACAGCAGGCAAAGGAAGTAAAGAAGGATTAGCACACTCTGGGGGTGGGTGCGCGAATCAAAGACGGCCACCTACAGCAGATGACTGCCGGCATAAATTTAAGATGGACGCCTGCAGAAAACGATGTCGACGACGATGATGGAGGGCATGAAAAGCAAGAGAGGGGTGGGAGACGAGATAAAATATCGGAGACTGGAAGGAATATGAGAACCCTCCCCCAAGGTATATAATGGATGGGAGGCAGGAAGGAATGAGAGAAAATGAGAAACAAAAAAAACACAAGAGATAAATATAAAGGTAACCAGAAGTAATATGATAACCCCCCCCCCCCAAGGGATA
>NQII01010572.1:19263-39605 GCA_002778355.1 Clitarchus hookeri
TTGACGAGGAATGACAAAGCAGGAGGTTGCCCCATGATGTCATCCAAGATGGCTGCCATGGTGCCGGGGCTCCGCATTCAGCATCCAGGTGGCGCTGAAACCCCTAATTTTAACTACTGACATATGGGGTATCAGAACAGAGTGGAGAGAGGAGTGGAGAGATTTGGGCGACTCTTAACATAGAGGTCTTGATAGCCGATGAGGGTGAAGTGAGGTGGGTATGAAGCAGCGCTGGAATGCAAAGGGTGGGGGAACGGGAGATCCCCGAGAAAACTCGCCAACCAGCGGCATCGTCCGATACTATTCCCAAGTGCGAAAATCCGGGGGTGACCTCGCCAGGAGTCGAACCCGGTTCGCCTAGGTGGGAGACGAATAGTCTGACCACCGCGGCCCAGGTATCAGGACCTAAACGGCGATGTAACGTTCGCAAGGTGATCAATTCCGACACTATAATTTCGTGACTAATAACACGATTGAATTAAATGTAGTCCCGTTTTATCGGGTACACAACTTCGATTCGAACATTACCTTGAGTTAGTACCACTCATGCGCGAGGCGCGGATGGGGGCAATTTGGGGCGTTCATGAAAATTTACTGGCAGTATAATATTATCTCACGACTCCGGTACTCGGGTATGTTAACTTGCTGATTTCTGTGCCAAACGTAAAATATTGTCTAGATCTGTCGATATAAGCCATAATTGTCAAGTAGCAATTTCGTTACTTTCATTTCATTTCAATATCCCAAAGAAAATACCTATTACGTGTTAACGCATACGTGTTCACGTAAAACCTACTATAGTAAATTCACTTTTACTTCACACTTTTGTGAAGCGATGCTGAAGTTCTATTTCTAGGATATTCGTCCGCGTCGTGCAAGCATAGCTGAACGGAGTGTAGAAAATTACACCAAAGGAACAACGCACCGCATTCGTGCGCACTCAGTGTAATAATATTTTGCATAACAACTATTTCTTACTAAGCATTACAGACATCGACCCTAATGATTTTATCATTGTTTTTATTGATATTAATTTTAAATTAAATATTATAATTTATAAATAAAATATTTAAAAAATTTCAATTTAACCAAAACTAAGCCACTTTTATGTTGACAAAAAATAAAATCTTGCGATGCGTGGCATATATAGAAAACAACCAAACACGTCATACATGGGGTGATTTTTCGAAGGTTTGATCAAAAAAGTGTGAAGAAACCGCGAATAGGCTATACCGTGTACCCGACACTGCCACACCCCGGGTTTTTGGTAGGTACACCAGAAAAGTAGTATTAGTCACTGCCTGTTACAGCGCAAGATTTTCTCGCCTTTTTTGATCTGTGTCATTATTCTATCCTCGAATAATCGCATTACAAGTTTAGCAAAGTTTAAACTAGAGGAAGTTACGACCGCGTTGTGCGTTTTTAAGTTCTAATTAAAGATTGCGGGTGAGAAGAGGNCACCAGAAAAGTGGTATTATTCACTGCCTGTTACAGCGCAAGATTTTCTCGCCTTTTTTGATCTGTGTCATTATTCTATCCTCGAATAATCGCATTACAAGTTTATCAAAGTTTAAACTAGAGGAAGTTACGACCGCGTTGTGCGTTTTTAAGTTCTAATTAAAGATTGCGGGTGAGAAGAGNCAAAGTTTAAACTAGAGGAAGTTACGACCGCGTTGTGCGTTTTTAAGTTCTAATTAAAGATTGCGGGTGAGAAGAGGAAATTTTCGTTTTCGAGTAGCTTGGTGTTATTTCTACGGCAACACCAGCGGTTACGGGATTGGTCCTAGGTGGGCATCGTTGCTATAGACTATTCACTGTAATTGAGTACTTTGGAAAATCCTGCTTAAGAACGGCTTTTCTCCTCATTTTGTATCCTTCCATCAAATGTAAAAGTTGCATTTCCATGAGCTTAAGAATTTATTCATGCGTGAGTCAAATGAAAACGTGTTATTCGTATTCTTAATGTGTATAAAGCAAAGGCAGCATCTTTATTTGACATAAATTGAAGNTCAAATGAAAACGTGTTATTCGTATTCTTAATGTGTATAAAGCAAAGGCAGCATCTTTATTTGACATAAATTGAAAAATGACGTTCGTAATACTACGTCAAGACTTGGAATTATTTTACTTAATTCGCAGCCAACTTAACTGGGAGCTTCCATGACAGTGTGTACGGTAGCTTATATGTAGTAGTAAATGGGCAGTGAGTTTTTCTAAGCTTGCTTTCAAAACTGCTTACTTTGTCTGGTCTGGAACCCGCTATAATCAGCAAGTCTCGTTTTCTTTAGTCATTATTTTCTGTTGTGCTAAATTTCCAGGTATATTTTCCTAATCCCTCAACAAGAATAATATTTATAGAACTAGTACAAGTTCGGAAACAAAGCCGAATATGCGCAAATAATTTTTCTGGGCTCTGGATTATTTTAAAAGCACAAAGTGTCATCAGTTAAAATGTGTTTAATTTTTTTTTCTGAAATATTTATAACTCACTTCCAGCGCTAAAAGAAAAGTTTCAATTGTATCTTTTACGTAAAAGTTACAATTAAAAAAATCAATTAAGTAAAATTTGACTTATAAAAAAAAGTCGTTACTCCGTCGTCTGAAATCACTGTGCTTATGATGAAAATTTCGATGTCCGACGATGGAGATGTAAACTGGACCAATGCTCTGATTATTTCCCATGTGCGTTACACTAATTCATCAGACAGTGACGGGGTAGTAACGGAATTTTCACTAAACAGCGTTCTACTTTCGAAGACTACTTATTAAGCTTAAAAGTGATCCGTCCTAATATCAGCGTCAATGAAGCGTCAGTTTCCATCTTGGACGAATGTAAATAGTGACGGCGACTAAAATTCTAATAGGTTTTGCGGAAGAAATAAATTCACTGACGACACCTCATAATTTGATATCCCGACAGGCTGTTCTCATGGACATGTATTCGGGCATTCTAATACGTATCCCAGGCAGTTTCCTTTAAATCACCGGTTCGACGTTGTGATCTGAACAAATGCACTTTTGAAGTGGCATATTCACAGTCCGCTTTTAATTTTGTCTAATGCCAATTTTTATAATAAGACACAGCCCTACTGTCACTAATATTAATTCATTTGACAACGAAGTAAACATTATAATTTGTTACATATAAATGTAAAAATTTCATTTAATTAAAATATACACTGGAGAGCCAAAAAAAATGGTATAGGCGTGCGTATGAAAATAACAGAGGTAGGGAACCAATCAGAGTAACGCGATGCGGTCGGCAGTGCCTATATAAGACAACAAGCGTCTGGCAAAGTTGCTAGATTGGTTACTGCTGCTATAATGGCAGGTTATCAAGATTTAAGTGAGTTTGAACGTGGTGTTAGAGTCGGTGCACGAGAGATGGGACATAGCATCTCCGAGGTAGTGATAAAATTGGGATTTTCACGTACAACCGTTTCACGAGTGCACCGTGAATATCAGGAATCTGATAAAACATCAAATCTTCGACATTGCTGTGGCCGGAAAAAAATTGTGAACGAACGGGACAAACGACGTTTGACGAGAATCATTAAACGTGACAGACGTGCAACCCTTTCTCAAATTGGCGCAGATTTCATTGCTGGGGTATCAACAAGTGCCAGCGTGTGAACTATTCAATGGACCATCATTGATATGGGCTTTCGGAGCCGAAGGCGCACTCGTGTACCGCTGTTGACTGCACGACACAAAGCGTTACGCCTCTCCTGGCCCGCCAACACAGCCATTTGACTGTTGATGACTGGAAACACGTTGCCTGGTCTGGCGAGTCTCGTTTCCAGTTGTATAGGGTGGATGAACGTGTACGGGTATGGAGATATCCTCATGAATCCATGGACCCTACATGTCAACAGGGAACTGTTCAAGCTGGTGAAGACTCTGTCATGGTATGGGACGTGTGCCGTTGGAGTCAAATGGTACCTCTGATACGTCTAGATACGACTCTGACAGGTGACAGATACGTAAGCATCCTCTCCGATCATCTGCACCCATTCATGTCCATTATGCATTCCGACGGACGTGGACAATTCCAGCAGGACAATGCGACACCCCACACGTCGAGAGTTGCTATCGAGTGTATCCAGGAACACTCTTTTTACTTAATACACTTCCATTGGCCAGCTAAATCGCCAGACAGGAACATTATTGAGCATATCTGGGATGCCTTGCAACGTGCTGTTCAGAAGAGATCTCCACCGCCTCGCACTCCTATGGATTTGTGCACTTGCATACCTTCAGACATTAGTCGAGTCCATGTCACGTCGTCTTGCGGCACTTCTGCATGCTCGCGGGGGCCCTTCACGATATTAGGTAGGTGTACCAATTTTTTCAACTCTTCAGTGTAATTATTGAATGTTAAGAGACGTTTAAAATGTTTGTTGTATATGATTTATTTTAAACACAGGCATCATGTTACACATGGGGTGATTTTTCAAAGGTTTGTTTCAAAAAGTGTGAAGATAACGTGAATGGATTATATGTGTAAAGGCCGATTCACATTAAAGTTTCTCGGCGGGGTCGCTCCCAGATTTTCGCATATGGGAATCGTGCAGGTCGATGCCACTGGTTGGCGGATTTTCTCGGGGATTTTCCATTTCCCCCCGTCATGGAATTCCGGTGCTGCTCCATACTCATCTCATATCACCCTCATCAGCTCTCAAGACCTCGATGTTAAGAGCCGCCCAAATCTCTTCATTCACATTGAAGTTAACATGGAATTCTTTGCGTTATAGCCCAGCCACGGTTACTTCCAACTTTTTCTGAAGGCCTGCTTAAGTTCTACTTTCAGTNGGAATTCTTTGCGTTATAGCCCAGCCACGGTTACTTCCAACTTTTTCTGAAGGCCTGCTTAAGTTCTACTTTCAGTATATTCCTCTGTCTCATTCAAACAAACCTTAACCTAGTTTAGAAAATTACACCAAAGGGACAGCGCTTAGCATTCGTGCGCACTCAGTGTAATAATTTTTGCACAAGAACTTTTTCTTACTAGGCATAACCAAAAAACCTACATTCTCACTGTTTTTATTCATATAAATAATTAATGAAATATAATATATATACAAAATAGAATTCAAAGTCAAATTAATCCAAAAATAGGGTACTGCTATGTTAACGTAAGTATACAATGCTTGTGATACATTACATATTTAGAAAACAACCAAACACGTCCTAGATTAGATGATTATTCAAAGGTTCGATTCATGAAGTGTAAAAAACTGCGAATAGACTATAAGTTTGCATTGTGACAGCAGGCAGCAGGCGTGAAAGCAGGTGAACTGGCAGCACGGCGAGCTAGCAGCACGGTCGCGCTGGTCTGCGGCGGAAGCCGATGTTTGCCAGTAGGACGCGGTTGCCCTCGGCCAGAGCCAGTCGGCCAGCCCCGCTGGGAGGCGGCTGCCCGGGAAGTCTGCCACGAGCCTCGTGGACCGTGTCCAGGGATAATGTTGGAGCCGCTTAAAATATTCATCCCCACGATAAACAAAGAGGACTCACCACGGCCTCGACCAACAAGCGCCTGGCAAACGCCTGCACACCTAATTAAACCAAGTGCAATCTCCGCTTGAATAGGGCGCCCCAGCATTAAGCATTTCCGCTGTTGGTTTCTGCTGGCCACTTCCTGGTACTTCTTCCGAATTCCTTACCAACCACCTTGAACAACGAGATATTTTGATCGAAAATTAAGTTTTGATGCAGTAGCAACGTCTTAGGCCGTGTATATACACTTACTCCGAAAATATTTGGCACATCCTATGTTATTGTAATATTGGGCTCAATGTAAGACTATTTAACATGCAAGAAATACATGTAAACAGAGATACGGTAGGTCCACAATGTTACGTTCGGTGGTATGCAGGGACACGTTAAATGAGCTGTTTATAAATAAAAATACGGTATTATAATCGCCAAATAATTATTGGAGCAGTGGAGCCCTCGTACTGTTAGGTCGTGTAAACATCATGCAACAAAAGGTAATGTACGTACAGTATATGTATCGTTACTACGGGTTATTTGCCAGTCAGTCTGAACGTAGATGTGGTGGTGCTCAGTACTGTTAACATGGGACNTACGGGTTATTTGCCAGTCAGTCTGAACGTAGATGTGGTGGTGCTCAGTACTGTTAACATGGGACCAAAGAAAGGAGAACATCCTTCCTGCGTTTGAGAGAACGTTGTGTTTACTGCACTCACAAGGCTGAAGTTACAGAGAGGTCAGTAGAATGCTTTCTATCAGCTTCTCCACTGTACTATCTATAATACACAAACATAANGCTGAAGTTACAGAGAGGTCAGTAGAATGCTTTCTATCAGCTTCTCCACTGTACTATCTATAATACACAAACATAAGGATGAAGGATCTACACGCCATATCATGCGTTTCGTCAAAAATGAATCTACAAGAGGTGCTGCCTCGTTATCTGCGGACGTTGCAACTTCTAACAAAAAGATTTGTTCATTCAATGCCGAAACGTCTGGAAGCTGTCATACGTGCTAATGGCTTGCATACACGATACTGAAACTGAAGCACAGACTTTAGTGCATAGTGTATACTGTGCCAAAGTTTCATTTGTGGTGATGAATTAGATTGTTTGGTGTAACTACTTATTTTGTGTTGTTGGTGCTGTGATTTCATTAAATATATTTTTGTTGTACATTATATTGAGGAATACGAATATTATTTTCTTTCTCGTTTCCTTTATACAAATATTATGGGGAAAACATTTGGTATGCCAATATTTTTGGAGAAAGTGTGTGTGTAATTGTCTAAGTGGCAAACCAGAAGCAGTTAATAGTTGACCAACTGTTGGCATTGGTGGCACACGTTCGCATTTATGACTGTCAGTATTTCTTATATGGTTGACAATCAAGTCATGAAATTAAAAGTGACATTACCAATTTTGTAAATAATCGTAACGTCGGTCAATATTCTCACAATTATTGTAAGAGTTCAACAGAAGTCTCACAATCACAATATACAAAATGTTAACTGTTACTTAATGCTGGGAAAATATTAGCACAAGTTTATGGGCCGTGNTCTCACAATCACAATATACAAAATGTTAACTGTTACTTAATGCTGGGAAAATATTAGCACAAGTTTATGGGCCGTTTATAGTATTCCAACTGTTACCTACTGTGGTAAAAATATTAGCTACAAGCTAATGGGTCATTTATAGCTTGCTAACTGTTGCTTAGTGCTGGGCGCATATCATCAGCAAATTGTGGGCCACTTACAGCATGCCAACTGTTTCTTACTGCCACAGACGTATTGATAGCATGCTAATGGGCCACTTGGCATTCCAACTCTTGCTTACTACTGGGGTTATAATAGCAGCAAGCTTAGGGGCCATTTGTGGTGTGCCAACTGTTGCATGCTGCTGGGGACATAAAATCAGCAAGCTTAGGGGAAATGTGTGTCATGCCAGCTGTTACTTACTACTGAAGAAACATTATCAGCAACTCCTGGGCCATTTATGGCATGNAAATGTGTGTCATGCCAGCTGTTACTTACTACTGAAGAAACATTATCAGCAACTCCTGGGCCATTTATGGCATGCCAACTAGGTATATGTTGTTGTGAAATAGCAAATAGCGTATGCGAATTATGAGAAGTAAAAGAATTGTGTGACTCTACTAGCAATAGAAAAAATGTTTTCTAGACTAAAAACTTGCAAAGTATAATATGTAAAAGGATTATTTATTTTTCATTTTAAATACTACCTGAAAGTAGTCTGAATCTAAAATAATAGTTTAATAAACAAAACACATAAATCCCAGTATTAACTTGTGACAATACTGTCAATTGCATCTATAGCGAAGTTAATAAAGGAACATTTACTTTACGTTAATGCATGGTAGAGTATTTGGTAGCATTCGAGACTGTGAATTCAAGGGCTGTGATTTCGACATCATGTTCTTCCAAACAAATTTATCAATTGTAAAGTAATGGTAAAGATATTAAGGAGGGAAATAAGTAATGTCTATTTCGGCATCACCATTAATTTTTTGGTTATGAAAATGCATGGCAAGCTGCTNTGCTTTTAAGTGGGCCACAAGTAGCCAATAGCTAAGTTGTAAGTGCCAAATAGTTGAGCTACAAGTGGTCAATAGCTAGGTCACAAGTGGCTTGCCAACTGATGGCTGGCGACAGCAGGGGTGGATAACTTAACAAAATGCGCGGTAGTAACGTATTTTTTTCCGTTACGTTATCCACCTAATAACGGTTATCAAAATAATGTCAACAACGTTATTTGTCATAGTAACGCAATGGCAAATGCTCTTATATACGAGGTTCTGTTTATAATGATACTGCGAAAACAGAATTCTTTCTGTTATTTCAATAACGTTACTTATTAAATAACGTTATTAGGTAAAACCTTTGAAAATTTATTTTCAACATTTCGTTACAATGTATACCGTTTCTGCAAAAACCTAAAATGTTTTGTTATTTTCAGTATGTTGCTTATCTGGTAACTTTTTCGATGGACCAGATTTAATAGTATTTAGAACATTTCGTTACAATCAATAACGTTTCCGCAAAAACAAACAATGTTTTGTTATTTTTAGTGTGTTGCTGATTTAGTAACTTCTTTCGCCGTATCCGATATAAAGGTATTTTGAATGTTGCGTTACAATATTTACCATTTCCACAAAAACAGAAAGAGTTCTGTTATTTCAGTGCTGTTATTTATCGAATACCTACATTTGCCGGATCCAGTATAAAGATACTTGGAATATTTTGTTACAGTCTGTGCCGTTTCCATGAGAATGGAAAGATGTCATAATTTCAGTGATGTTGCTCATCATAAAACATTATTCGTCGAACCTGCTATAATGAGNTTCGCCAGATCCAGTATAAAGATACTTGGAATATTTTGTTACAGTCTGTGCCGTTTCCATGAGAATGGAAAGATGTAATAATTTCAGTGATGTTGCTCATCATAAAACATTATTCGTCGAACCTGCTATAATGAGTTATTCTGAAGCAGCGGAGAGTGTTGGAGTTGGCTAATAACGTTATTCAATAATATCAGAAGACATCAATTACTCCCACTTATATTTGGTGAAGTAAAAAATTTGCATGTTCATTCAAAATGGGATATACGATGCAAAATGTTACAATAGGTCAATGTTGTTTCAATGTTGGAAACTAGACGGTTGGTGTTTGGTATGGTTCTTTATGTTAGGTCAACATTCTGTTATGAACCTTATGACAAAAAGTTTCTACCAAGTATATTTTGTGAGGTAACGTAGCACTCTCAAGAAAATTATGTCACTGAATCAGAAAAAACTAGAACATACTGCAAGTCCCCAGTAGGGCCAACGTTGTGAATTAGTTCGAATGTGTAGGAATCCAACATAAAATTGACTTTGGGCTAACGTAGTTTTCCAACCAAAATTCAACTTTATATATATAATAACAATTATGTTAAAACATACAATTAAAAACATATATACATAAAAATTAATTTACAAAATAGAGATAAAATAGCGAATGTGGTGCTTTTAATTTGTTGGTGGAACGTTGGATATACGTGTGGTGAAAGACAGCGCTTGATGTTTTGCAAATGTGTGTGCGTTGAGCCAAAATTGCTTTCCAACCAAAACACAACCTAATCTCCCCAGTACCAACCTACAGTGGCACTTGGTTGGAAAGGTTGTCTATATGTTGGATTGGAGCACACATTAATACAACGTTGGCTCAACAGAAAATTCCAACAAAAATTTCTTACCGTGAAATTGTTACGAGTTTAATTAGCACCCTCCAGACAATGGTGCAACTAAATAAGAAAATGTCATAACCTATTGCAATTGTAATTTTTAATGTTTGGTTTTGTTTGGTAACAAGTTGGTAAACATACTGCTGGTAATGTGTGTACTTTTCTGTTGCGCCAACGCTGGGCAACAAACTTTTTATGTAAATGTAAATCTACAGAACAAACTCTTGAATGAAAACAGTGCCACTTTCTTGTCTTTTATATAATATGAAGGTACTTTATCGACTGAGAAATTTCTCTTTAAAATAAGATCTGTTGGTTATATGTCATGTCAATTTTGGGAATACAACAGTTGGTAATTGGTACTAATAATTATGTTGGGCCAACAATGTGTAACAAAAATTATGCCAACAATGGTAATTACCATGTTCCTGTTGAAACAAAACGCACAATTTTGTATTTTTCTTTAAAATATACGTTTTTAACACGCCGCCCATGTTTTATTTTTAAATTTACATCGTTGGTGATGTGTTGGGTACTTGGAAAACGTACTGTTGGCATTTGGTATTTAAATAAATGTTGGACCAACGTTGTATAATCAATATTATGACAACAAAGGTAATTGCCGTATTTCGAATTAAAAAACACTATAGTTGTGTATGATTGTTTAAAAGCAACATCTTTAGCACACAAACAATGTCTGATTTAAAACTGACTTCGTTAGTGATGTGGTGGTTACTTGTCGGAAAGCATAATGTTGTAATTTGGTATGCAAATTCCTGTTGGGCATACATTGTGTAACCAACATTATGCCTACAAAGGGAATTGCCGTAAATATTTTGAATTAACACTATATTTTCGTATGATTGTTTAAAAGCAATGTTTTTAACACACAAACCATGTCTTATTTCATATTGGCTTCATTGTTTATGTCTTGTTTACTTGTCGGAAATCATACCGTCGGCATTTGGTATATACCGTATACCTTTGTTGGCCCAACATTGTAAAACGAAAATAAATTAACTTATAGAAAATAATTGTTTTAAATGGCAAAACATATTAATTTTCACAACACACAAAAAATTACCAAATGTAAATTTTTATTAAACTGTTTTTTGTCCCTCATGAGTTTTGTGTGAACATAACGGTTGGTAACTGGTTTTTTGTTACGTTGGGACTACATTGTATTGCAGACATTATGCCATCATAGGATATAATTAATTTTTCCAAAATAAACATATATATATATTTCATTTCATTTGCTTAATGGTAAGTTTTTTAGCACAGATATCCTTGAAAAAATTAACTGGCTGTCTTTGGTTCTGTATTAATCATTAGTTGGAAAATATATTTTTGCAACTAGTAAATTTTAAATTCAGTTTTAAAGTAATAAATGTTGACTTAAATTTATAAAAAAAATCACGCAATATATTGAACTGAAATTAATTATATATGCGTATTTCTTCAATGACATCAATAAGTTACAGTTGGCAAGTGGACAACATGTTGGGCTTTAAGTTTACAGGGTGCGCATTCGAATCTTGTTTCTATCAATAGAATTTTCAGGGATTAATTTACAGTGGGGCATGAGAATGAATAAGAGGATAAGCGCAGTTTTTGAATTTTTTCGTTAATAGGTAAAATCGTTTTAGTAAAACACTCTGTGAATGACTTTCTGAAAGAGAAAAGACACTACACTTAACAGTTTGCACACAACCATACAATTATGTTGGGCCAAGTTTGTATTTCAGTTGGCAGCAAACATTAAAGTCATGTCAGGCCAACGTAATCCAAAATTTTGCTACTGGAGTATTGACTAACATAATACCGACTTATATAAATGGTTGGTTGTGTGTAACAGAACATAAATTACAGTTTATCCAACGTAGAATATTAGTTAGCAAATGATCAAAATGCTATGAATAACCAACGTAATAACAACGTTCATTAGTAGTTGAATTTTTGTCATATTATATTTGTATATGTTGTAAACTGGTAGAAACTAATTGCTGCAAAAAAAAATTACTGATTATGGTTCGCATTCAACTAATTGCATGATGTTGGGCCAACGTAGTTACGAGTGTCATTTTGATGTTCAGCCAACGTTATTTTTTCAATGTTGGCCTAACCTTCTAGCAAAGGTTGGATTAACGTTAGCCCAACCAAAAAGTACTACATGGGTCATTGCATGACCAAGTGATAAGCTGCTGCTGTCTCCCGATAGTCGAATACACTAGCATTCTGTGTCCCGGACAAATTAATTCTCAGTAGATCAATACAAACCACCTTTAAAGCAGTAGAATTCTATTGTTTAAATAGTTGGTACAATTTCATTGAGTTTCAGTGAAGCTGTTTCCATACTGCTGTAATCAAATTTCACTTATTTTTAATAGATTTTGCTGTTGCAACTTAGTGTTGATATACTCGTCGATCATGTTCAAAAGTTGTAGGTAGCTGCCGGATAAGTATTCCGCATTCTGAAACACAACAGACAGATGTAACTGTGTACTGAGATGATAGGGGATGCATTTAGAAATTTAGTTAAAAAATTTAGAAAAAAATTAGAAAAAAGCGTTTTTAAGAGATTTATACTCAGTTTCGTTTCAGTGATAACATTCCTAATATATTAACATTATTTTATATTTAGTTCATACGCGATGGCTTCGGACAGTTGTGTATGAAATGAGTTAATTAGTTTGACACTTCTGTGGGCTTTACGTAAAGTATACATGGCACTTAACATTTCAAGTACAGTGAATGAAGTCGTGATTTTCAGAATGTTAATTTTTTCCTCAAGTGTTGTTTTGTGAATCGTTCCAGCAAGGAAATCGGTTTTGCCCCATCTTCCGCAGGTGTTATGCGTGTGACTTAGCGTAAGATTTGCTTTGTCGTGTGCGTGGGAGGATTCCCTCCCCTTTTTTTCCCACCTACTGCAAGAAAAGGATTTGCTCCCAGGGCTGCACTTAAAGCCTCCACCGACTTTGGACGGCAGTGCTGTCTGTTGGATAACCGTGGGAAAGAACGTGGGGCAAAGAATCAGCCTCCTCTCTGTAACTCTTCTGTTCTTTATCCTGTACATACTTGTCTTCTCGATTGGGTAGCAGTCGGTACAATGCATACAGTTTACGAATTACGCTTGGCTAGGCTGTCGAACGGTGCGTAGAGCTTCGCAATAAAACATATCATTTAGAAACTATTCCCCGTGCGTAAACCATGCCAACCTTGCAATAGCATTTTATATACATCTTACACCCGACTACAATTTTAACCTTTCTATTTCCGTTTCATATGTGCATTTTTTTTAATTAGTTAATTTTTGAAAGTGCCGTTTTTACGATAATTTTTTTGGCACTGAAACATAGGATACTTTAAGTTACTTAGGCACGTGCAGCACACTCTCATGTTTATTATAACACCATAAAATTGTAGTATCACCGCTGAGAACCACATTAGACGAGTTACCAACGTGAAGGCTGCACTGCACGTGCCTTTCGCGTAGAGGCGACGAGGCATGTGATGAGTGTACCTGTACTCTAATAAATTATTAGCAAATTTACTACATGAGTGTATACGCAAATGGTAAAGTTATTTCCCATGCATTCGTGCTATCGTTCGCACATTTTCTCAGGAAACAGTCAAATACGTAGGAAATTTCCCAACTGTGTATAATAGCAACGCTTAACATTCCATATTTGTAGCCAGGTGTGTGGTATTATTTCCATACAATATATGGATTTAAAAATTTCAAATCATTTTAGGAAGTTAACTAGAATTTTAAAGTGCTGGTTGCTGTTAGCTATCTTGCGATTTTAGGCCTTGGACACGCAAAATAAATCCACCCAGGCGAAAACCGAATGTACAGAAGATAAAAATTTAAAAAAGTTGGTGTCTTCTAATATGTACTAGTGTCGAGCCCTGTCAGAGTGAAAGCTATACTCTGAATAGTGACACGTTAGGATGCCCTTCTCCGTTAAATGTTATGAACACTGTGTGCGTATATGAGTATGTATTGTACCAAATGCGACATTGCAAATTATGTTTCATTCATTTAATTATGTGAAATAGTGTTTGAATTATTATTTAGATATATTTTGTAATAACAACTGAACATCTCAGTACAAATGAATTCTATTCAGAAATTATTTTGTCACTCAGAGATTTGAAACAACAGTCCTTAAAACTTATATTTTTTTAGTGACAAAAAGTACAAAAAATTTAAAACATACTTTTGTTTTGTAATTGCATTTGAAATATTTATTACGGTTACACTCAAGATAAAAAATTTTGACCACGTTCATGACAAAATTGCGCAAAAGAGACTACTTCATATAACTTACAACGTACAAATAAGTAATTGGCAACATACTGACTTAATATATACACGTGGCTATTTCCTATGCACACACATTGTCCTTAACGAATTTAAGTCGGACTTCCCGTCAGACATAGCCAATATTAAAGGTGATCAAATAGTTTGCAGAAATACTTAAAGAATGCATCTATTTTTTTAAATTTATATTTTAATACTCTCATGTGATAATTTTTATAATTTTTGCACGAGTAACCTGCTTTTAGTGATTTTGTTCCAAGCGGGTAACCTGTCATTTGTCATGATTTTCCCAGACATGAGTGTCAAAAAAATCATTGTATGAAAGAACGATAAGATATATGTTAAAAATGTTGCAAAGTATTAGAAATATACAAAATATTCTATATCGTTTAACGTTGCTTTACATCTATTTTTTCTGTTACATAAAAATTTAATGTTGCAATTACCAAACATATTTTATTCTACTTTTAGAGATTCTCGTACATTTAAATTTTGAAACTTTGGCAGATAAATGTACATAAAAGATAACTCGTTAACTTGGCTTCAATTTCAAATATGTCGGTTTGGTGAACTATGTGACTTAAATAACAGCCGAGCCACAACGACCTTTGCGTTACATATTACAACAGTCTACACTCTAGATCCGAATCAGTGATATCAATCGGTGTTAAATCTTTCACAGAAAGTAATTTGACAAGCTACTGCTTACCGGCGAATCAAGCAAATTAATTTGGAACAAGAGGTCTATTGCAGTGACATTCTTGTCATCTAGTGGGAAATGAAAAAATAAATCAGGGAAATTCAGCCAATATATTAATGGTTATTTGGCACTTATTATCAGTTGCTCAATTCTCAGTGTTTTCTCTGATTTGGCTCAATTCTTATTGATTACAGTTTAGACAGTATACTAATATAAATTGCACACATTTTACTGTTCTCAAATAATTGCTTACGGTCCACATTTCATGGCAGTTTACTGTCGCGTCATTCTTCAAAACAAGTGTATTTTTAGATGTTGTGTATGCATGTCTCCCATTAATGTTTTTTTTATTTATTGCACCACTATTTGAGCGTCACTTTCAATTACAGCTTAAAAACATTGCGCGTGGTAAGCCATTAATATATTTTATAAGCTCACGATTTGTTATTGGAGATTTGTAAAATGCTCATTAGGGTGGTAATGCGTATTATAACTGCTTTCAAAGATATCATTAATCATATTTTAGGTTTTACGGCGTCAACTACTATATGAACAAAAACAAAAAACGTGTTACTTTTTTCATTAAATCATATTTTATGGCTTAATATTTCCGTATATTATGCCTGTACATTATATAAAGTCACGAGCCGTTTATTTAGCTTGTATTTTCGGGGGGTATTGTATTTTCAGGGGAGCTGAAGTTAAATTTGGTAGAGGATTAACAAGGAAATCTTTGTATAGGGTTTTTATAGTGCTAAGAATTTTAAAATGAGTTTGAGATTTAAAAAATTATAATAATACGGTAGATGTCTATGCGCTTTATACGGATAGTTGGAGAATTGTAAATCGTCGTGGTAAACGAAATATAAGGCTGTCTAATGAAAGAATTAAACATTTTTTCATTCGAAAAAGAATTTTGTTAACCCTTTCATTCCCACATTAATTTATGGTTTCTAATGTTGCAAATAAAAAATTTTTGATGCGCGCTTTACACGAAAACTGCTAAACGTGACGGATATGTGCATGTTTTAAGCTCCAGACCTACTGGGCGCCGCCACGTCATCAAATTCTGTGCCGTGCTATGGTTGAGCATGAACGATGTCATGTCCGGCGCCTGCTTTGCATGAGTGCGACGACTTGGCCAGCACTGCCACTGAGAATGTCACATGGAATCTAAAGAGACAAGGGGAACAAAGAAGCATCAGTTCAATATTAACACAGCAAAATCAATGCACACACACTTAAAACACGCAGGAACATGTGGACGGAAGTAGCAAAAGTAACAACTAAGCGGTATGATACGTCTTCCAAGGAGGGCCAATCACTGATTACCGCTATTGTACCAAGGTTCTTCTTCCTCANACTAAGCGGTATGATACGTCTTCCAAGGAGGGCCAATCACTGATTACCGCTATTGTACCAAGGTTCTTCTTCCTCATGTGCGTCTTTTCCGCGGTGCTGTGAGCCCTGAGATCCTCTTCATGGACGCCAACGCTATCTATCATCGCACAGTGGCTGATGCTGAGCTTTTGGAGAGTGAAGATATTCGCCGCGTTGATTTGTCTGTACGGTACCCAGAACCCAACCTAAGTGAACACCTGTTGGACGTTGTCGGGAAACGCCTGGCAGCACATCACCAGCAGCCAATGACAACTCCGCAGCTGCGATCGACGCTACAAGAGGAATGGGCCACGATACCTCAAGAGTTCGTCGACAATTTCATATTGAGTATGAACAGACGGTGCACATCTTGCATCGCAATCAGGAGTGATTATATCCCCTACTGAGCATTGCATTTTGTTGTCTGCCACCTCTCAGATGGACGTCACTGTCTTATGTTCTGCTGTGCTCGGAAGCCACTTCCAAATGAGAGTCCTTTGCCACCTTTCAGGTCCTTTCTTGGTCAGTGTTGTTCACTTTTCCCATACTCTTACATCTCTACGATATTACGGTATGCTTTGTACCTACTTTTTAAACACTGTTGCACGACATTACTTGTGAAACTCTTTCCCGTCCTTAGTCTTTGCACACCAGTGTATGAAACGGGCCTCGGTAGTGTAGTGGTTAGACTACTCGCCTCCCACCGAGGCGAACCGGGTTCGATTCCCGGTGGGGTCGATCCCGGATTTTCGCATGTGGGAATCGTGCCGGACGGTGCCGCTAGTCGGTGTGTTTTCTCGGGGATCTCCCGCTTCCCCGACCCTTGCATTCCGACGCTGCTCCATACTCACCTGGTTTTAATGTTATCGGCTCTCAAGATCTCGCTGTTAACAGCTACACAAATATCTTCACTCATTCACCAGTGTATGGCAGCGTACGCGATATGATAGGATGCGCAATGCGAGGAAACAAACTGCAAATACGTTGAATAGCTTCCGAGAAAAACGTGTATTTGTAACACTAAGCAGCGCAGCGCAGTGTCAGGAGGGCGGGCGATAGTGCTCCCTCGTGGTTATCTCGTCTTCGACAANCTCGTATTAGGAAAAGAAACTGAATAGCAGCCAAAACTAAGCATGGCTTTTTGTAGTGTTGTATTAACACTAAAACGTGTGCCAGACAGCTGAGGAACATCAAACAACAACCAGCAGACATGAATAAATGACTCTTATTATACGGTATTTTTGTAACACAGCTGGGTAAATCGGCACCTATGCTACAAAATATGGCAAGCAGTAACTAGACCACGCCTGCACAGAGATTTTCGCTAATGAGGATGGCGCATATCGCAATACTTTTACGCGAGTTTTGGGGAAATTTGTGTGGCTACACTTCAGTGGCCATGTTAAAAAAATATTTTTATTTTGTGAGAAAGTGTTCATCCCACGTATCGTATAGTATATCATAACCGTGAGTTTAATAGGCAGTTACGAAGTACCGAAGAAAATTAAAATAANATCCCACGTATCGTATAGTATATCATAACCGTGAGTTTAATAGGCAGTTACGAAGTACCGAAGAAAATTAAAATAATTTTTGTGTAACCCATACAAGATTTAAAGGGCTACGGAAAGTTTGAACGACACTTTGTGAGTCTTCAATCTTCATGACTTGGTTACGGGATTTATAAGCGTGTTTACAACGTGCCTATTATGCTGGAATCTAATGTAAATTAAGCTTTTTTAATTACAGACCATTCCCCTGTCAGCACTCAGACTATAATGAGGGAGTTTAATGAGATACAAAGAATAAATGAATACTAAATCCGTCCTATAAAATAGGGATTAAGCAATCNATAATGAGGGAGTTTAATGAGATACAAAGAATAAATGAATACTAAATCCGTCCTATAAAATAGGGATTAAGCAATCTGTAACCAACCTTTTGACACTCCTTGGGTTATGTCCGGTGAAGACCATCAACTTAGTAGGGAACGTATCAGGTGCTTCTTGGATTAAAAATTGGAGGAATAAACAATAACGCTGTCTTGTGACTTCTATTTAATTTTTTTTAGCATGTTTGATAGTTCTTACCTCTTTCTACATTTACACAGAAAATATATCCACTTTATGCACCATAAGCTGACAAATNTACCTCTTTCTACATTTACACAGAAAATATATCCACTTTATGCACCATAAGCTGACAAATACATTAAAAGTTATATTTGCATATCGTTATTAATTTTTTTAAATAATAGTAGGTCTTAGTATATATTAAATGCGATTAACGCAAACTGAACACCAAATCTATAATAATACAGTTTTAAGAATTTATATTTTAATGTTCGGTTTTTGTTTTAGGAACAAAAGATTACATATTTTCAGCATTTATCCCGCTAGCTAACGCACTCTATCTTTCAAAGATCTGCTGCAATTAACATTCCGTAAGAAGCTTTTATATGTACTTACGAAAGTCAACCCATCAGTTGGTTTATGAAATCCACGAAAATTGTCCCATTAAAAATGATGAACAAGGAGTAATGTATTTATTAAGGGTTTGAAATAATTAAAATAGTTTTGCGAAAATTATTTTTAGAAAATGGATTGCTATTAATTACTTGCAATAGTGTCTTACTCAATTTTAAATAATTCTACACTTTGTAAATCCCTTTTAAAAGGGGTTTAAATGTTTCTTAAAATTTTTGGTAAAATCCAACAAATAGCCTGTAATTATAAGCTTTCAAAATGTTTAGCTGTGTGTAAAATTACACTTAATTTGTAATTTCAGTGTTGCAAAATTACGGCGATTGAATTTTAGAACCAAAAGACCTCAAACACAATTTGTTATCGCGTGTAATTTTAATAGTTCACAACTGCAATAGTAAAAAATATTATAAGAAATATTTTGAGAACTACTCAAGGGCGTATTTGCTTCAGATGCAAGTCTCCTAACATTCTATTTAACAGTATTTAAAATTAAACATATAAACCATTTATATAACGCAACCACAGTTTGCATTGCATATCGAGGACAGTAAAAAGTATCAGCGTTATAATATTAAAATCACGTTCCTCATTAGGTAGTAACTCTTGTCAAAATTCGAAAGCAAATGTAAACATTTCTTCAAATTTTTTTATTTAAACTAAGTAAAATAATATATGTATATATGTATTCTAGAAATAATATAACGTAATCAATTATAATGTCGTTATCATAGAAATGCATGACAATTAAAACTATTCAGTATTTTTGTTACATATTTTTGCTGCGAGTATGTTATATTTGTTCTGGAAACCAATATAATTTGAGCGCCGAGAATTCACACGTACAGATTTCCTCTTATTAATTTGTCATTCTAAACAACTTAGAAAAAATTAATTGACCGATATGGTTTTTGTTTTGCGCTTTTATTAATTTTCGAAAGTTATAAACTACGTATTTTTTACGGAAAACTAGGCCGAAGAAACAGGAGGAGTTGGTCTGCATCCAGACACATCAATTCGGTTGCCCATGAGGCGTCTTGCTTGTGGTCTTACAGGTAACCAACCACCTGATTCCCTCTGCTCCTCCTGAAAACTTCCCCCTAAGGTTGATTTTTTCCCGCTCACAGGGGAAAATGAAAAAAGACTTCAGTATTTAGAAACTGGAGAGAGATTTTGAAGGAAACTTAGAATGGATGTCGTACAAACCGGCCGATACTAAAACAATTTTGAAATAGTGTTTACTTTATTATTTTCAACAGGTTAGAGACTAGTAAATACTCATCGTCGTAGTGAAAAAAAAGAGATGGATCTACTTTCTGGGAGGTGTTCTTAACAGCTTAACTCTTTAGAACCGATGGAATTGAAACGAGGCGAGGCTGGAGAAACGAAGGAATGCCGTGGTGTGGAAAACGGGAGAATCCCGAAAAATCTCTCCGACCATTGGCAACGTGCGCCATGTTTCCCATTTACGGAAATTCGAGACTCGAACCCGTTTCTTAATAATTGGGGAGGGGGACTGAGAAGTAACCTGACTGTTACACCTTCTTTTACCGTAGAACACTGACAAAGATAAACCACTAGCTGGCACTTGCCGATCAAGCAGTTTTATCAATCTTTCTTAGAGGGACCACAATGGATCTTTATGAAATTAATATATTTTAAAAATAGCCCTTTACATATAATGGCCACAACTTATATACAAAACTTATTAGT
>NQII01010573.1:0-35069 GCA_002778355.1 Clitarchus hookeri
AGGATGATAATTTTTTCCCTCTTATTTCTTAGTTTCACAGCACCACAAAGTAAGTTTGGTTTCGCTGGAATTAATAAAAGATTTCACATGTAATTGTTTTGTGCAAAGAAAGAGTGCGTTTGAGCCAGAATTTATTTATAAATAGAACTTGTGAAGTTTTTCCTTAAATGTCTCGACAAAGTTGAAGGGTGGCAAATGAGAGATGTATGCTCGTGTCTTTGGTGGAATTCGTATTGTGGTATAAATCTGCATTGTGAAATAGTATCTCGGGAATAAAGCTATGTTTTAGTTCACGTAATTCATAAAGACTGAATACTATTGACACCTTCTGGATGAGAGGCCGCACACATATGCATACACCTGTTTGCATGTTATTTTTCATTCGGCTAAAGTCTTTTAAGAGTGCGAGTGATCTCTGAAGGGAATGGCAGGGTGTTTTACCGCGGATCAGATATATCTCTTAATAGAGCGAGCGCATACGAATGTATGAAAATACAGACATTTTTTTGCCGAAAATGAACTGTTGTTTATGCTTTTGTACTTGTGAAGTTCAAACCTTTACATCAGCGTATTCTGACTGTATCACATTTTTTACCTGCAAAACTTTCAATATGTGCATTATTTAAGTGTATAAAGAGTCTTGTATGCTTACAATGGGAGCTAAAAAAATCTACGCATGTGGAGTTACCATATGGGTATATTTTTCCGCTACATATTTCTTAAAGTGCTGATTTTAAACTTGGGGGGAAATAGTTCTAATGATGAGTGTCTAAACCTGGGTTAAGGGCAATGCATGGGTTTCTTCACCTTGCATATCTCAAACCGCGAGAGGTAGTGAAGTGGGTTTAACACTGTTTCTTGTTTTTTCGTGACATTATGACTTCATAGAAAGCAGCATAACACATCCACCCACGACGCATAATTTATTCCAACCCTTATTTTTTCTTACATGTAAAACGTATGCACATTTCTTAGTAACGGCTAGAGTCTCATTGAAGATATTTTCTTTAAACTATAACAAAATTTATACCCTGAATATTTTATTTTCTTTAATTTATACCAAAACTGATAAACAATATATAACTTTTTCTATAAACTTATTTCATAAGCACATAACTCTAAATAAATTTGTATGAAACAAATTTCAATATTATTAGTATTCTGCTTGTAAAAGTAATATTTTTTTACAAGTGTTACTTCTCTGAGTCTTGGAGGGCATTACTGACGTGATACTATTTGTTTTNTAAACAATATATAACTTTTTCTATAAACTTATTTCATAAGCACATAACTCTAAATAAATTTGTATGAAACAAATTTCAATATTATTAGTATTCTGCATGTAAAAGTAATATTTTTTTACAAGTGTTACTTCTCTGAGTCTTGGAGGGCATTACTGACGTGATACTATTTGTTTTTATGTACAATAGGTTCCTCATAATCTTATTTTAATGTAACACGGGTTAACATTACTCCACAAACTTAGGGCTTCAGCGATGTACGGGGCACAGCAACATCTTTGTTTTTTGCACTCGTGAAGCTTTGTGTCGAAACGGCGGGCAGTGGAAATTTTTGTGAAGGATAAAAACAAAGTTCGTTGCGAATCGCCGACTTCTATTTTATATAATGAATGATATCAACACACTGCCGCGTGATATTTCGTCATTCCTGACCTAAAGAGGTCCAACAAGATTACACTCTGCGCCAGTGAATGCCATGTGCTGACCTGATTATCTCAAAATGGCAGACGCTATTGCGTCACTGATAGAGCGCAGTGCAAATACTCTCCTTGTAACTGTTTCCTACCGCAATATTCTCTGCTCGCATCTAAGTTTGTGCTCTGGCTAGCAGTTCTATTTGCGTGCACGTGTTCAATATCCTGAACGTCCTAGAAATGCGACNATAACTGTTTCCTACCGCAATATTCTCTTCTCTCATCTAAGTTTGTGCTCTGGCTAGCAGTTCTATTTGCGTGCACGTGTTCAATATCCTGAACGTCCTAGAAATGCGACACTTTGGCAGTAAAATGGCTTGAGCCACGATGTGTGGGTAAACTGCAACGTGTGATCGTGTTTCTAGTGGCATGGCTTGCACTGCGCACTTACTTCAACCACTAATAAGGAAGACGTACTCTGTACAAGTTCTGGCTTTCAGTGCCAAATATGGCGCAGCTTACTGCCACATTCATAGCTGTCACGTACATCAAGTCAGACAAGTCTTCGCATATTACCTGTGAACTTTCAGGCAAATATTACCTGCTATATGGCACGGGCTATTGATGATAAGTCTTGTAATTTCTAAGAACATGCCTCAAAATTCTCACTTAATGTATTGTCATTACAGCAATATTCAATTATAGATTTGCATGTAGTTTAAGATATTAGTCATTATTTAATACGTGATGACATTTAACATGTGACAGGAGCATACCTCTGAATGTGGACAGGTAGTGAACTTTGTGCATTAGATTTGTTTACTGATTATGCCTGTCTTGGATGTATTCAGGACGATCTATAGTTATGTATGACTGTGACGATTATGAGGTATTTTTGTTACAGCCAAAACTTATTAGACTCTATTACTAGAGAAACCTACCAGCAATTTAACACATGTATAATTACAGACTGTCCAAAGTATTATGTAATGTAAATGCGTTTGGTATTTTGTAATATAGCTGGCATGTACTTCTAATTTTGTTAATATTTGTCTGAGAGCAGGGGAAAGAAACAATCAAGTTTGAGCTATATGGCAAGTATAGAAAAACGGGATCCAGCATATTGTATAGTAAGAGATTTTCTATGTGAAAATTCATGATGACCATGTTAGAGCAAGCACCTCCCAAATGTTACCACTATAAATGCGCATTCGATTTTGACTTTAAAGACATATTTCCTCTCTTGGGATTATTTCGCATGCATTTATTCATGTATACATTCTAATAAAATATATGCTTGAATAAATTAACAATAAGTCACTGATATATGTAGCTAATGGGTGTCCTCTCCTCTGCATAGGTGCAAATATATATTTATTAATGTTCTTAGAAGCTTAGATGGTCGCTAGGCCTCCACGTATGTTTTACAGCAAACATATGCTACAGTAGTGGTACAATTACAAATATGCAGGTGCCTCACCTAGGACTCAAACCCAGAAAACCTCGTAGGCACTATTACCTAGCATACAATCAACAATTTTTTGAAAGTAGGAGTCGAAACATCAACTTCGGTTGTAATATGTCAGCAGCTTTGAATTATATGGTTCACTAACCTTAAATACTTACAGCGATGTTATTTTGAACTAATGTATCTGCGCCAACTAAAACACGTAATGATACGTGGCCTACCGTTGTGTTGCGTGGCCTACCGTTGTGTTACTTGTGTAAAGAATTTGGTGGAAATCGGTGATTGATAATGTCAAAATACTAATTTTATAAAATTTGTTTAAATTGATTTGAAGCTAAGACAAACTTCTCTGAATATTTACCTGGCCACCATTTCAAAAATGAATGTCTGACCACACTAAAATTGTGCAATTTTACATGGCCTTCTTTAGCGCTACTGGTGTAAAATATTTTGGTGGAAATTAGTTGAATTGTTTCGGAAATATGGCAAAATGTTCAATTTTCTCCCCTGGCAAAATTTGTTAAAAAGGCGGGAAATTGTATTTCTCTATGTATAAATGATTATTATAATAAATACTGCAATTGTACAAATACTAGTTTTTTTATTGATTTATAAGTTTTACATTTTAACCTAAATTATTTATATTAACGGCTTTAATAACGCCTGCCATATTTAAAACCCGTCAGTTTAAACGCACTGCTGTATCGCTACTTCCACATATAATTTGGTCGAAACCGGTTGACTAGTCCTAGAGTTATGGCATAAAACATCCATTTTTTCATGTGATGATCATCATAAATGAAGAGCAACAAGTTTATATACAAGCACATTCGAAGATTACTGAAGATACCGCCAGCATACAAAGAAAAGTGGCAATTGATAACATAGTTTCGTAGATAAAACACACTAAGCTAAAATGTTTTATAGCCGCCATTCGAAAAATAACAGTCTGAATTTCTTAAAACATACAATTTAATAAACTCTACCACAGTAACAATTTTTTTGCAAAATTCATTAGTAATAAGTGGATTGCATCCCGAGATATAATATAAAAACTTTTTATTTTCTTGTAGGGCCACGTTACAAAATTGCGGAGTTGTGATACTCCTTAAAGCCAAATTATTGGTTATAATATATATTGCTAGTAAACAAAGTTAAAACCTACGTTGAAATATGTTTCGTAGTTTTGTAAATATTACGAACAGAACAAAAATATTTAAATGGCTACCATTTTGAAAAAAAAGTTTCTGACCTACTAAAAACTATAATTTACACGACCTCATGTAATGCTACTTGCCTGCCAAATTAGGTGGGAATCGGTTGTTTATTTAGAAACATGACAGGAAAATATTGATATTTCATGTTTTGATATCTTGCAATATGGCGTACAAAGAGACTTTGCATCGTACACATTTGATGATTCTAATATA
Source organism: Clitarchus hookeri (assembly GCA_002778355.1). Lineage (NCBI taxonomy): Eukaryota > Metazoa > Arthropoda > Insecta > Phasmatodea > Phasmatidae > Clitarchus > Clitarchus hookeri. The sequence continues at coordinate 4,553 of NQII01010573.1, forward strand.
TACTACCAGCATACAAACATGATATAGAATTGAATGCACGGTATCGACGATATAGCATACTATGCTTAAATATATGGCTGCCATTTTAAAATAAGTGCCTCATCTAGTTAAAAAAATTCAAGTTTACATCAATTGCCGCGGTAGGCCTACTACTAGTTTGCCAAATTTGGTAGGAATCAGTCAATTGTTTCACAAAATATAACATATAGACTTAATTAGTTCGTGTGACTGCATCAAACATAATGGCGGCCATAAGAGGCTCCGTGTAGACACATTTGATAGTTGTAATATATGTGTAGAAGGTTCCAGCCTATCAGTCTCCTCGCCCTCACTTCCAACTGCACTCGCCACACACGGGGCAGTCGCACAGTGCTGAATGACGTCACAGCTGCCACCACCATCAGGTGATCGTCCGACTTCAAGAGGCATGTCGTCAGAGCAGGGGTTCTTAGGGCCAGCATGTTGTCATCCAAACCCACCCAGCTGTCGGGCGCATGAAGCATCGACGTAGGAGACATGCGCCGCACCGCTTCCCCCCTTTCAACCTCGTGCCGCCTGCAGTGTGTGGGGTCAAGTGTTGTGTCCTACACGACAGTGTTCTGCCTAGATTCTGGAAATGTATTGCACAAACAATAAAGCTGAGGAATATCCTTCAATATTGCTCCCATTGTAGTTTAAATATTCAAGTATGTCTACCTGGCCCCTTTCAACCAGTAATGGACTCGCCTACCAGCCAAATGAAAAAAGATAATTACAATAAATATTATCTCCATAAATTTATTGTCATAACGAACATTTGTGATAGCTTTTTCCTGGATTTTTACAAGTTGAAAGACATTTGACAAACAAATGTTTAATGGATTATATATTCTTAAGCCACTGAGTGGTCACTATATATTCTATTAAATGCAAGTGTTATTCATGTAATATACGTCGTGTTCACTTAATTTTTGTAAGGGTTATACGTAAAGACCAAGTGCGTTTATTTTAAGCAAAGTGCATTTTTCCAATTTTCATGCTAGCGTATTTCATTTGTGCGTCTCGGCATTGGAGTAGGGTTGTCGTTCGCACGTGACCTCTCCGGGCCTGCACACTTCTCCGCTAATCTTGTGGCGCATTAATAGTCATTTATTTAAGTGGGAACAACTTAGATTTTCATTGCCGGAGGAGCATGGCACCCACACCTCAGGAGCCTTTTACACTCCTGAGCCGTAATTATTCACATGTAATATCACGTAGGCTTCGCGCCGTCTTCACTGTTTAGGAGCTCCCCGTGCCATAGCGGGGAAAACTGGTCATGTGTCCCCCAGAGGAGAGGGAATCAAATAAACTATCTTGTGCCGAAATGTTCGCCAAGCTTTTTTAATTGTCCGTCTGTACCACGGCTGCATAACCTATTATTTCCTTAAGAGAAGCTGGGTCTATAATTGACCGCTTTGTCATTAAGGGCGTTGGAATAGCCGGTAACAATATTAGCACAGGAGTGAATATGCGTTGAGAGGGGACAAAACACCTCTCACTAGCCTAGCCATCTTGAATTAAAGCTGACAATTCAATGCTGGACCATGAGGGGAGGCCACATCTAAGGGTCGTCGACCGCAAGCCCTCTATTCTTGTGCTCTGTGAGCTGGCGCCACAGGGGAAATTATCCTCTGCCTGATAGGCTTATTACCTTAGGCTTGCACNCGTCGACCGCAAGCCCTCTATTCTTGTGCTCTGTGAGCTGGCGCCACAGGGGAAATTATCCTCTGCCTGATAGGCTTATTACGTTAGGCTTGCACGATACACACACAAGTTGTAATTCTCCTGATGTCCGAACGCAGAAATGTTTAAAATTTTAGCCATCGAAGTTTAGTTAGAACATATTACATGGTTTCGAAAAAGTTGCATAAAATGCCCTTAATTACTATCCACCGCCATTTGCAGAATAAGTGCCTGACATGCTTAAAACACAGTTTACTTCACCTTCCGCAGTACCGCTTGTTTGCCAACAGTGGTGGGAATATATTTGCTTTTTCCCGAGAAATTACAGAATCTTCATTTTTTATCGGGCTATATGTTTAAATGGCGAACAAAAGTAGCTATCTTTTCTCATAAATTATTCTTGTAATAAATATTTTGAGCATATACCATTTAGTTTATATTGTGTAAACGGCATGGTGGATATACCAAATAAATTTAAAATATTTGTATAGCTGCTATTTTGAAAATTAATTTATAATGGTTTTAAATAGCACATGACCTTATAAGTGACCTGCCAAATTTGGCGAGAACAGGTTGAGTAGTTCTTGTGTTATAATAACATAAAAGCTTTATTTTTCCGTGTGAGGCTATTTTACAAAAATGGTATACTAACGGCAATATCTATGATGCATTGCCAACAAACAAAATTTGGATTAAATCGGCTGAATGGTTCCAGAGATATGACATTGCCCTAAATTTCAAAATCGCGGTCATTTTGAAAACAAGCGCCCTTTATGATCGAAACCTGTAAAATCCAGATGTTCTTATTACGTACTACATTTGTACCGTGTTCTGTAAAATTTTAATCAAGCATTCAACATTTTAAAAGAGGGAGATCGATCTTGTAAACCGTTCTTTCCATCGGAAATTGGTCTAAAAACCACAATGTTATATTATTATGTAAAATAAAATTTCAAATTAAAATAATAATATTAAGTTAGGGTTTCTTGATGTCATTCTGTTTAAAATATTAAGCTTACTTCAAACTGTTGTAGAAATCGTCCGTGCTAGGTAACAACGAACTCACATTAGAAAAACCGGTAATAGAAAAGGTGTTACGTTGTGGGTTTCAAAGATCATAATAGTATTGTTATTACCTTTTTGTTTTGAAATTATTTGTTTAATTAATTCACATAATGAATTCACATAGTTTTAAATTTATTCACATTATGAAATCACACAAATAACCTTCTTAATTAACGTATTAAGATTTTTATGATTTAAGCGAAGTGCAGCGCATGTTTGGATGTGTCACGAGTTTGTTGATGTACAAATTATTTAGAGGTTATTGCTGTTGTAATTTGTATGATTATCGCTAAGTTTGTATCAGCAATATCTAAAAAGACTCAAAAACCATATCGACTGGCCACTAGAATAATATATTATAAATTTTCAATCACTTAAAATTAAAGAAAAGTGTTCTCATTGGCTCTCGTCTCCGAATTTCTGATTGGAGGAGAAATGTTGCGTGGTCAGACAATAGCCAATCAGAGAGTAAATAACAAAAAGTGAGCAGCTAAGGTTCGAATCGAACTTTTTTAACTAACAAATGTAGTGACTACCGCCGAGAACAGACGTGTGTGGGTGATAAAGAAGAGTATGAGAAAATAATGACATGTCAGCATAAATATAAGTACAAGAGCTGAAAAATGTTTTTAATTTTTATACTCGATAATATAAAACAAGTGATTTTTGTCTAATTTGTTTCAGAAGAAGAACGAATAAATAAAGGAAGATAAATAATTTTGGCCTTCTAATTATACTGAAATGTTACAAAGGTTGTAAGAAATACAGAACTATTATTAGAGCAATAACAACGATATTCCTGAACTATGTGTCATATTCCCCTTTTATCTTTTTTTTAAATTTCATTTACAAAATACATTATAGATAAGCTTGGCAGATAAGGTAATTTTAACTTTTCACATACATTCGGATGCAATCATGCAATATAAAAATATGTCATATCTTCCCAAATCGGGTTATCCAGAAAATAAAATTAATAGTCGAGGGTTATTAACATAAAAAGGATTTAAGTATTGATTTGGTTATGTAAATAAAGACAGTGCAATAAGCTAGAGGTATAACAGGCTTAAAAACAAGCATGCAGACAAATATGCTCCAAAATAACCGATGCAAATAATTAAATAATTAATAAAATTACATGTATCCATAATCCAAAAAAAGTAAATGAAGTAATGGCAACATCTCACAGTCGATAGATACAAGTTTGTTTCTGAAATTGCATACAAATGTCAATTAACAATGGAGTATAATTAAGAAAGTAATACATTTTTTGAGGTACCAATCCTCGAAGCGTGAAGAAACGCGGTTTGCATGCATTTTATCTGTGCAGTTACTTTACAAACCTTTTAACATAAATAACTACTGAGATAATATATACTCGTCAAAAATATACAAGGTGATATAATTAAACCTACTGAATACTATATAATTGACGTGGACCACTCCTGAGTGGTCTGGCACGGCCACTGTCATCACGTCATAAGCCCACAGTCGCTGCACCAGTGCGGCCCGCGGAACACGCACGTCGTGCGCCCCAATGCGTGTCCGCATAGTTCACCGAGGGAACCTACCGAGTGCCTGTGGTGTCCCTAGAGAGATCTGTGCAATAAGGATAAGAAAAAAGTCTCAGAATGTGTAGTAAATAGCCTTAGAATGTATCGCCCACGGACAAATGTTCGTGAAATTCGCCCTTAGGGGATTGCGAAGTAATCGCAGAATAAATGCATATCATGTGAAAATTAAATAAGGTGTAGTGTATAATGGCTAGTGCATTTGAAGTGTTCTATATAATTTTCCGAGTGTAATTGTGTGTCTAATCAAGCCAATTAGTTACGTGGGAAATAATAAATCTTTCTTTCAAAGTTACCGTTCCGATCGTAGAGTGCCCCAAAACTCAACATACCTTAATTTCCCACGGGCTCTGCAAGGCACCACATAATCATGTTTTGTATTTAAATAAGTGCTTAATTAAGAACCCTTAACTCACTACAGGAGTAAGAGAACTCACTCACAACGTTTCAGTGTCTTGTGGGGATATGTTTGAAGTTCTATGTTAATGAGGTCAGTTAATTACTTACCTCGCGGAGTGGAGCGAGCTCTCGGCAAGGACGCCGCTCGCTCGCGCCATCTCCGGCAGTCTGATTCCACTGGTTTGAGGTGCTGCACTTGCATCATCCAAATATTAAGAGTGCTGCCATTTTGAAAGTAAGTAACAGCGCAGGGTCGAAAACTACAAAATATCCAATAAACACTGGCAAAGGTCGGTCGTCTGCTGATGATCGTACCACGAAAGATTGTGCTCTGCCATCTTTGTTGTCATCGAAACCTCTGTCACGCATATCCAAACTTTTTTTTTTCATTAGGTATTAAATTTCTCTCTTAATTTTTTTTACAATTTTTTTTGTTTTGATTTTTAATAATTTTAATTTAAGGTCATTGCGGTAATTTTTAAGTTCTACAACAACCAACATGGCGGTCGGTGTCATTAATAACATTTTTCTTCTTTTTTTAACAAATTTTTGTTATGAATAGAAGACTTGATTTTTTTTATGTTTGGATGGTGGTCGGTAAGGGATGGAGGGTGATAGGTAGGGTGTCGGAGTCGAGTGGAGGAGGAAGGGTAGGCTATCGTTTTATGTCCTTCAAGTTATAGAATTTTACTCGATTTTCTTAAAATGTACATGGATTTATTTTTCAAGGTCACTGTGGTGAAAGTCAAGGCAATTGTGCTCCAGCCTGGTGGCCGGAGTCAGTAGAAGTTATTATTTCTAAAATTTTTAAAAACATTTATAATACATATATTTATAATTTGTTGGGGGAAATGTGGCGTCAAAGGTGTAGTTTATAGTGGGTGTGTGGGAGTGTGAGGTTAACATCGTATGTTCCTCGTATTCTAAAAGAGGATATTGGTTTGGTGAAGGGGTAGAGGCCTGCTAGTGAAAAACAATCCTCCCCAAATCACTACGATTGATCAAAATGGGCCTTTGAACATTTCGTTTTATGCAAATAGGGGGATCGGTGCTTTTTGAAAAAAAACGGATAATTTTGATTGGAAAAGGGACATTCCAACATCGTGGAGGTCAGCTGCAGTTCCAATGCCCCGTGCCCTCGCCCTCGAGTCGGCATAATCATACTACAAAGTGTATGCATGGAACACTTCCTCATAGATTCTAGCAACAGATTCCGATCACATTAATATTAATCTATACTTCTGTTGCGAGTAACCAGCAATGTAATTGCATTNATTTATTGGTTATTTATGAGTGATTATTGGTCATTAATCATACTAAGTTCATAGAGTGCACTGCGTTTCACCGGTGCCAGATAGGCCCACTTCCAACTGTACTTGAAACAAATAATTGTTTTACTGATAGTCAAAACAAACCATTGTCTAACATTACACTGAGCAATTCACTGATTGACACGCTGTCATATTATCGTTCCTTTATTGGCACACAAACAGATAAAAGTTAGGGTAATTATTATCGTTTTCTTAATGGTGGCAAATGTTTGTGTTCGTGCGTGTCTTTACTGGCAATAACTAATTGCAGAAATTGATGCTGAGAACACTCTGACTTGAACTGAGTAAATTTTTGAATATATTAAATAAAACATCCCGAAACACTGCAACCTTCATACGAAGGACTCAGACACACGTCTACTAACAGTATAACTACTCAGTTAATGTGCTTAAAGATTTATGAACAATAAATGTATACGGATATAATAATGTTGTACGGACAAACTTGCATCTCGGTATCAAGCTCTTCTTTCCCATCTGGGCACAGGACGCTTGATACCTTAAGACCAATGCACTGGTTAAAAACACTTTTATCACTCAAATTTGTGTTTTTTTAGTACTTTAGCAAACAAAGTTATGACAATAAAATGGGATACCTGAACATATATGTCGTTATAATTTATTTGCAGGAAGTTTACATGCACAGTAATATTTAAGCATGCGATATTTACAACTGGAAACTTACAACATATATTCTCTATTAGGAAACTCTTCGTGTGGCGAATGCAGTCGGTATGCAAGTGCTCGAAGATTCGTTTCTGACAACTTAATGTTGAAAAATGTACAGTTTCCATAAATGTACATTTAATATAAATAATTTTTCCTCGCCTGTGCAGAAGATAGACGAGTTAATTTTATTCACATTATGAGGTTTTTCCTGCCCAAGGAAATTATGATGGAAGTAAGTTGCAATGCTTTGCCAGAAAGACAACCCTGAAGTAAAATAATAGTCTAAATACTAANTTAGTACTTTAGCAAACAAAGTTATGACAATAAAATGGGATACCTGAACATATATGTGGTTATAATTTATTTGCATGAAGTTTACATGCACAGTAATATTTAAGCATGCGATATTTACAACTGGAAACTTACAACATATATTCTCTATTAGGAAACTCTTCGTGTGGCGAATGCAGTCGGTATGCAAGTGCTCGAAGATTCGTTTCTGACAACTTAATGTTGAAAAATTTACAGTTTCCATAAATGTACATTTAATATAAATAATTTTTCCTCGCCTGTGCAGAAGATAGACGAGTTAATTTTATTCACATTATGAGGTTTTTCCTGCCCAACGAAATTATGATGGAAGTAAGTTGCAATGCTTTGCCAGAAAGACAACCCTGAAGTAAAATAATAGTCTAAATACTAANGAAATTATGATGGAAGTAAGTTGCAATGCTTTGCCAGAAAGACAACCCTGAAGTAAAATAATAGTCTAAATACTAAGACAAGCAGCAAAAATTCGTGTATAAGTACTTAGGAACACACTATGAAATTATTTGAAAATTTACCATACCAGGGTATCCGTTTAGTGAGAAAGCGGGAACCATAATTTTTTAACCTATACATTTTTTGTAGAGTTCCTACATTTGCTCAGGAAAGAGTGAAATGAGTCGGTAATATCCCAACTTTGTATAATATCTAAACTTCCTTTATTTGCAGTTTGATGTGTGGTATTATTTCCGTACAATGTATTGGTTAAAAACTTCCATTACAGTTAGGAAGTTTAACAAAAAATTTTATCGTGAAAGTTATGTACTACTGTGTATCACTATAGTTTTGCAGAATTGGAGTTGGAATAGCCTGCGCAATAACGAGAAAATTAATGTTTTTAAGAGAACTTAAACAAAAAATTCACACAAATGCAAAAAAAATCATTAAATAACAGATACAGAGTTAACATTTATTCAGAATTAAATAGATTCCCTGAATGACAGTAAAGTTATAAATGTCAAGCAGTGCTTGTCATTAAGGGCTACAGCTTTGTTTGCAAGAGTAATTACTTAGGCCGGAAGGACTATGTGGTGAATGATAAAAAATATGCAGTTTTTTTTTTACTTATCATTATGTTAAAGTTATATGAACTTACCTCTACTATATTCATTCAAAAATAATTTAAGGGGAATACCGTTTTTAATATAACTTTGCTGTTCAGTATCACAATTCGTAACTTATATAAATTATCTGAAGCAATGATTAGTCTTGTAAAAGGGGCGTGGGAAGTTGGCATTTCCCATTCCCCTTCCCCAATTCATTTCTAAACTCTGTACGGAGTACTAAGGCAGAAATGTACAGGAAGCATCTACTTAACCCTGACAAACTTCGGCATACTGTTATTCACAACAATTTAAGGATAAAACATAAACACAACTAAAGGTCTAAAGTGAATCTTAATGGCAGTTTACATAGTTTAAGTTGAAACTGGAACATTAGTTTATTACAAATATTAAATAAACATTTAAGATGGCAAATTAAGTGTCTGGAAAATTTATTGCGGAAAAAAATCTGTACACACCACAATACATTGTCGCTGACATAAAATTAAATCGCGGAAATAATAATGCTTACTATCTCCATTTCAACATTATCTCCTTGAAGATGTAGCATACTAGGGTTTTCAAAGATGGAGTATCAACCCACATGTCACAATTACCTTTACACATTATCCACACACTCAGTGTTCCACTAGTCTAAGTAATACACTCGTGTTTCAGGTGAAACTTCAAAGATAATTACCAACCACGTGTATACGTTTTCACCTTATTTTTTGTTGACTGACTTGCAGCCGAAGTTTTTTGGTCTAATTTAGATACAATCTGCACATGCAATACTTTTATATAATTTTACTTTCTTGCTATTACAAATTTTCGTGATCTTAGATAATAAAGTTTAAATCAAAAAATTTAATTCTTCACTCTTTTTAAATTATTGCAAGCACTGCTTTTCTCTTTGTACGCCCGCTCAAGTTTTCGCAAGCTCCTGGATTAAGCTACATTCACTGTGTTTTGCAAGCACATTAGTTGCGTGGTTTACATACATCTGTTACTTTCATCTCAGTAAATTGCCTTGTACATTATGGCACGTCACAATATCTACATATAATAAGCATCTAAATGGTAAACACACTATTGTATTAGGATATAATACAGGAAGGTATTACATAAAGTAGTCGTGCTATTACAGGAGAACGACTAGGCCTCGACAGCCACTAGCGTGCAATTTATGTAGCTTACACAACATTACAAATCACCTAAGTCTTCCCTTCTAAACACCCAAACAGATTTATGTATTTTATATAATTTTAAGTATCGATGTGTTGATATTCGTTATATTTATTTTTTCCATACTTAAAACTATCTTAAAATACTATGTTTTTTACGTTTACATTAAGTTAATTGGAAATAACCTTTAAAGATATCGTATATTCCACATACAATGAAATAGACTTAACTTGCAAACTGAACAATGTAAATTAATTGTAAGTCCCTTAAGCTCTTAACTAGTATCTCCAGTACAACAAGATTAAAGGAAAATTATTCCAAAATTAAAATGCCTTATTAATAAAATGTTTATATTTCGAAACTTGCACATTTAAACATTGACTATAGTTGTTATATTTAATATATTATAAACATTATGTAAGTGTTTTCGTCTTTAGAATGGTGTTTACAAATTTTGTATCAAATATTTACCTGCTCTCTCACACCCGTCTAACAAATCCAGATTTTTCAAAATTTCCTCCTGAACCAAGCCAAAGTACCTGCCTACTTACAATAAAACTCCTCAATTAATTTGCTTTAAGTTGGTAATTTACAATAAATTTGCACTGATAATTATACTGTATGGAAAAACTTTCATCTCGGTATGAAGCCCTTCTTTCCAATCTGTGCACAGGGAACTTGCTGCCTTAGTACCAATGCCCTGGTCGAAAACACTTTTCTCACTAAAATTCGTATTTTGTGAGTAATTTAGCAAACTACGTTTTAACAATACAATGGTATATCTGAGCGAAATAGGGTATCATTAATATGCAGTAAGGTAAGATTCACAGCTATATTTAAGCAATCGATATTTTGAAATGGAATTTTACAACATATATTCTTCTATTACGAAACTCTTCTTGTGATGAATGCAGTAGGTATGCTAGAACATCCTCACCTACGGCTTCTCTCCACTTGACTTCTAAGACACCCAATTCGTAACCATCAACAATATGTCCTAATGAATAGAGCAGAGGAGAGGAAGCTGCAAAAGTCATACTCCGTGTTATTTGAACTACATCTATGTTCCGATGTGAGGTAGGTGCTTAAGTGAACAGTAAATGCTCGGCTCATCGCGTGTCCTCTTAACAAGAAAGCTAAACCATATCTCACTAATGTTTCCTGGGAAGTGATGGAGAAGAAGCAGTAGCTAGCTTAAATTACCGCGAGATGGCGCCACGGGCGGCTTGAAGTCATTACACAAATCCACTGTGCTGGCCAAGCTGCGAATCTTAGGCGAATTCCTCAAGAGAGCGAGGGACAAAAATTGACGATTAATACGATTAAATAAATTTAAAGAATATTATTAAATAAAAATCTAGAAAAAATATAGAACAATTACAAAACATTTTTCGCCAACTTGAAGTATCATTCTTCAGTGTTGCATTCATAATGAAATACACAGTCAAACAATGAACACAGAGCACTACGAAGATATCATGTGACAACCATGAAACGACGTAAACAGCGAGAGTACTGACTGGTATGCACATGACCACACATCCAGCAGTGACACTGCAAGCACAGACCAGCTGTCATAGACACCGGCGTGTAGTCGACGCCGCATTAACACGAGAAACACCAGACGATACCAAGCAATTGTACGGAGTGAATAATAAATGACCACAGTGCGGTCGTATCATGGTATAGCCCACCATGTCGATCATTACGTCCATATAACCCGATGGTGTTGGGAGCAGTGCTTACTTAAAGGCACTCACGGAAAAAAGGCTAATGACGAACGAGATAAACTCCTTGTTTAGAGGAGAAATGGATTGTACACCAGGCGCGGAGGGATACCATCGTGACCAGGTTCTCGATACTGGCGAGTTTTAGTGCTCCTGTGTGTCCACAGACCATTTCCTTATAGCTGGCGAAGGCGACTCTGCTACCCCAGCGCTCATTATGTATGCTGCTATTAACTCTGACACAACAGCTCTCCGTCTGCTGTGTACCAAGCCAGAGCAATGTGGAAAGCCCCAGACTGGCGATGTGAGGTGTTTAGTAATGAATGCTACTTCGTTACGGGGACNCAGCCGACTTAATATATTAGCATTATTTAAATAATTGATTTTTTAAATTTACTACATGAGTTTGATTCATTTATGGCGATTTGCTTTGCACAGAAAATTCATACATAATAATACGTCAGTAACAAGTGACTAAAGGTGTTCGTTCATATCGCAAAAATCAAAATGTTGGTCGCAAATATGGCGTTATAAGAGTACTTGAAGAAATTGCATAAAATGGCTTAATATCTTATTTTAATGCATAACGATTAGCCAGAACCAGATTCCTGAATTAATTAATGTAGGTTTTTGTGTAATATTATATTATAACTCTTAACACCACAAATAGTTCAGATTTTTCTGTCCCTGTGAAGGGATGGGCTCCTTGTCTTTAAGAATCACTACTTGTAGTAAGAGGCGAAAGGTGGTTGTGTAACATATTTGTCTCATCACACCGTATCACATCGTTTTACTTGGAAATTGCTGCGGAATGAAAATTACTGTTGGTCCATTGGCATTATACGGTGCTATTTTACTGTAAGTCTCTTTGTTGTGCAAAGTTAGATTCAGTTTCCTTCTCATCCCAGTAACCATACGAAACAGCAGGTGTGTTTTCAGCTGCGCCATGCTACTAACGGTGTGTCCACAGAGAACACATTTAGCCACTGTGCAACTCTCTTCCACTCGCCACTTAAAATTGTGTGCAGAATTCTACACATGTCGAGACGTCTTTCATGAACTTACAATCTTACACACATTACAAATACATTAACATGTATCAGAATACATAAAAATTAACGAATTGGTGAAACCACTACAACTGTTTTCGTTCGTTTTATGTTTTATCAATCTTTCATTTATTGTAAAATAACATTTAAATCATCTAATATAATTTTCACTAATGTGCAAGCCAATACTTATAATCAAAAATAACTTAAATATGTACAAATGAATGTGTTGTAGTTTTTCATAACCAGTATTTACAAATATTCAACGTCAGAAATTTACATTTGTAAAGTGTGGAGGAAGGTAAACTTGTTCTCTGAGATTACTGGAGATGTTTATTTGTAATAAGAAGCATGCGACTGCATACTAACAATCGTCTTTTTCACAAAAAAAAAACCTACGACCGGTCCAACAATAATAAAAGACATTACACTCATGAACAACTCATGGCAAAGGATTTTTAAATTCCACTTTTTATTCCTACTTTTGTCTTCAGATTTTTTCTGACATTTTTGTGTAGGAACATATTTTGAGGCAAAGAGGTATTTATTACGTAGTTTTAAAATTATTTTCCTTTTCCTAAAACCCTATATGTGCTTGTAATTTTAAAGTGAGGTACATAAAACTTTTGGAGCACAAAATCCACTGGAAATGGGTTCACCTCATGGGAAAACATAGAAGCGTTGCCCTTCACACTTTTTCAGTACGCGTATAACTCACGATATATGAATTACCTTTTGGAGTGCATCTTAAGTTAATGAAGATAATGAAGATGTAAATATATTTAGTTTTGTAAAAGTGATAGCAATTAAAATTTTTTGTGTATAAATTAACATTATAATACAATAAATTCTGCTTTTAAACATTTGCAGATTGACGACCTACAAGATAAAATTAAAGAGATACCAACGAATTTGACAAAACCTTCAAGAATATATATTAACTAGACATTGCATGTTCCTCAAACTATAAACTGTTTACTGTTTACCTATGAAGTATTTCCCATTATATTACATATACTGCGTAATATAATAATTAATATATGATAGTCCGGAAGTTTCTCTATTACTTTCACATTTTAGTTTTTACATACTAAAATAGAAAAGAAAGTAATGCAATAAGTGTATTTTATAAAGCAACGTCGATAGTGGGACTTGGAAATAATAACGTTTTTACTAGGTTAACAAATTTTCCACAAATACTAAAATGGAATTTTTATGAGTTTAAGAGTTTGTTAATGTAATTCGTAAGCACAATGGTTTTAAACGCGATGTGTTAAAAGTAAATTAAGGCTTGGCACTGTTCCATTCTCCCATATTTACTGTATGGTTCGTACTCTGGTAGTCTCAAGGATTATTTCTTGTTACGTTCAGACCACATTAAGGTTTGAAATAATTAATAACGTTAAGTTAATTCAACCGGAAATGTATCATGTTATTATCGGCAGTATTTGCTGCATTTAATCTTGAAGATAAACAGACTGGCCAAACTATATTATCAAGACAAGTGTGCAGCTGTGAAGAATTAGATTGCGTTAAAATTCCCTCTGCAATCTTTGTACCAAAGGCTTATCTTTTATGTCCAAAAATAGATTTGGCCACATTAGATAGCTTTCAACAGGTTCCAAAGAAGCACATAAAAATTTTAATATGAATATGATTCCCTTTAATCAATATAAATAACAAAAGTTATAACATAATAGTTAAGTTGTACTTCCTGTTTAAAATTTGCAGGTTGGTGACCTACAAAGACTACTGGACAATAAGACTTCGGAAAACGAGCGAAACGTAGATAAGGTATGTTAAACATCTGGTCAACAGCACCCGAGAGGCGGCAAAACTTTTTTAAGATCAAGTTAAGTATCATGTCTCCCCAAAAGTTAAGAGAATGCCTGTCCTGAAAATCGTGACTATCATAATTTAAGGCGAAAATATCCCCAACATCTCGGATAAAGGGAATTTTCTCAAATATCTGCATTACAAGATTTTTATTCGGCTTACTGTTCAGCAGGATATTGCACACAGTTTCGTACATTTTCTAAAGTCCCTATTACTTGGTTTCCGTAACATATGGGATTGCAGGCAAAGAAAAATTACGTCTTCCTAGCAGTTGTAAATTAAGAAACTCAATATCAGTAATATATGTGTAATAATACGATTAACCTTAAAGAAGAAATATACTGTACCGTGACGAAAAAACCCCTTAAACTAATTTAAAGTAAACTTATAGTAAAAAAGATAAATCTTAAATGGCGGGGACCTATCCCCCTAAATTAGTAATCTATATATGGTTATATGATACATTTTTTTCAACCGCCGCAGTGGTCTAGAGGGGTTGTATATAAAATACACTTTTTGTGATATAATCTGCTATATACTGTAAATTATTATTTTTAATTTTTACTGAGGATATTTTTTGGATGTTTTACAAATGCTTGTACAATACAAGAATTTATCTTTTAAAACTGCTCGTTTTTAACACTACAGGGGCTGGGTTTGTAATAGACGTTAATAATTGTTTGTAGAATATTGACCGTATTCACGAGCTTCAGAATTGCGGCGGACACTCAACAACGCAAAACCGTATACAGGTGCTTGTGTTAAAGCTTTGGGTGATGTATAGTAACATTGCGTGCACAAATAAATATATTTGAATTTAAATAATGTAAAACGCCCAAAATGAATCATATAGTGATAATAAAACGACAATTTCAATCAATCGTGACCGTATTACTTATTAACTGTTAATGTGTTCTAGCAACATGAAACTCTTAAAATAAAATACAGTAATTTGTTTTCTTCCTTAAGAAAAGATAGTCCATCAAGTTCATGAAAGGAAGACGGAGAATAATTAATAAAGTACAACAAACTATTTAAGGACGAACATAACTGATTCAACTAGCAATAATTACAGCGTGATGTAGTTAGTGGGGCTAGGGATCGAGGTAGGTGTAAAGGACAATCTGTTATGGGAGGGCAAGGATATAAGGGGCTCCGAGCTCGCTCTCTCACCCTAGTGTAAGACACTTACCACCAATCGCCGCTCGGAGACGCCGTTCAGGGAGGACCGACGCCGACTGACACCCCGACCCTTAGCCGCCGTCTCCACCACACTTCTCCTTCACACCCACCTTCTCCGATATCCGTGATTCCTATTGGCTCTCCCTTGTATCCTGGGCGGGGTTACTGCACTTAGATGTTGATGAAATTACCGCAAACCCACTGTGTCAGTCAGACCCAGATATTGTACGTACTTCCGCAGATCCCTGCATTCTCGGTTGTTGCATTACAGTCGCCGTAGTTTGTGAATATTGTTTTAATAATTGTAGTTGACCGCATTCCTTGCTTACCCGGCTTCACTTTTTGTGAAGTAATCGTAGTAAAATTTATTCTTCTTAATAAAATAACATCCTTATTTGAAGAAGTAGGTATAAATAGAGTTACATAACTGCAAAAGAAACGGTAATGTTCTGGTTAACATTTTGTAAAGCTTGCAGGTGTATAATATATATAAAAAAAAATCTACAGAAGCAAGTTAAGTTGGTCTAATGGTTAAGGTTTTGGATTAGTTAGACAAGGGGAGTGGGTTCTAGTCACTTGCTGGCAAAGTTTTTTTTCTAAATTCTCTTTTGAATTTTTTTTTTATTATTTGCAGTTAATAATTTTCTGCATTTATTTCTACAAAAAAACAAAATAAATTATGTACAGTTCTCAAAAACGTAATTTATAGGTATTGCAAGGCTTGAATTTGTAATAATGCAAACAATTATTTTGCAGATTTTAGAAGAAAACTGTTTGTAGTTTTACAAAGAATTTCCTGGTAACTAAGTCTCCAAGGATTTTACTTGTAAATGTACAAATAATTTTTTTCAGTGTTACAATTGACACCAGTTATTTTAATTTTATTCCCATAATTTCCGTTTGAATCATCTGAAACTGTGTAATTTATGGTGTCAATATCATTTATTTTCTACGGCTCCGTATATGTTCTTAACACTTCATTCCACAAGGATACATAATTATATATGTGCATGTTTTTGTTGCTTTTTAAACATCTTCCATATAAATGTCGCTTATCATATATGTATATATATACAAATCTCCTTTTCCACACATATCGATAAAAACTATTAAAAATATTATTTTCGTTTGTCAGAAATATGTAGTGTCAAGCTTGGATAATGGTTTTTCTGCATGTCCTGATTCATGTAAACTGTAAATAATAACTCCCGCTGTTTTCTCATCTGCTTTTTGGCTCGTTTCGAAACGAGATTGAATTTGTTTTATCTGAGGTGATCAGCGAGTGAAGATATATTTTGCAAGAAGTGTTAGACCATGAGACTGTACTCTTCATAATATCCGGACGGCCACAAGCTCTACACAAGTTGGAGTAACAGAGAACTAGACTGCAACACTTAGGGAAATGAAGTAGGAAATAACAATACCAATGTTTCAGTGTTTGGCACTGTACATTCCACTTTAATACCTTCATTTGTATGTCTAGTTGTAATACCCTTTGTCTGCTGTTTAAAATTGCAATAATGTACTGAACTAAATTTGTGGTACAAAATTCCTGGCCATATGTTACCTGAGACCCAAATTCAGATCCTTTGTTATTTTAAATACCAAATATTTTACTACGTTGATATTTAAAACTTGAATTTAATATATGTTTTATTAAAGGAGGCAGCAATAAAAATCACATTATTTAATCTATTTGCAAGTTTTATATTCATCTGTTAAATAACAAAGTATCAAAATTAAATTAAATTAAAAAGTTTATTTTCAAAATAATTTATTTGTGTTGTTTTCTGTTGTATATTTTTGTAGCTGAATGATCTGCAAGTGAAATTTGAGGCAAAATCCAGAGAGAGTGAACAGAATTTGGAAAAGGTACGTTTATTACTAGTATCATAAATATAACTAAAATTATGATATTTAGGTTTATTTAAAGTTAACGTTATCGTTAATATATGGAGCGAAATATTGTAGTCATGGAGCATTATATGATGCGGAATACATATTTATGATTTCCTTCGTTTTTACAATGATTAAGTATATGACATATTATTCAATCTGCATTATTAAAACCCCTCTAAACGAAACGAAACAATCATGTTTGATAAGTCAGAAGTTCAAAACAGAAAAGTCACACAATATATTTCCACTGTTGCAGTAATGCATAAAAGAGTTTTGTGTGTAAATTTAAAAGGAACAGCTGAAATATGCAATATGATATCACCTTTAGCCGTCAAAGGTTACCGTTATTAAACATACTTCAGTTTTTCCTTAGACTGACGTCACCGAAATGACAGACAAATGATTAACGTTTTCTTGCTCGATGAGAGTAAGTTCACCGTGCATTAAAAAATGCCGGGCACAAAAAAAACTTTGTTTTTATATTCGTACGCAATACTGTCACTTTAAAGTACTATTTCGTCCTGAAAAAAATTATTCAGACAACATATTTTTTTTTCAGAAAGATATATCAAAACCACAACTTTAGTGATTTTAGGACATATAACAAATAAAAAATAAATAATTTGCCATGTTGAAATAATTCTCATTTAAATAACATACTTTGTGAAACTTAAATATATCTCTCTAATAACGATTAGGAATATTTTTGCAATTATCAAATATTGTTCAAAATAAGGAAAGTTTAGATAATTTTGTATCTGTAGCTGTCTATAACATGTAAAATTAATTCTGCCGATATCATATTAAAATAAATTTAAAATTGCGTCTATAAAAATCTCTCTTGTTAAATTTTGTGTCTATGTTTACGTTTGTTTTATCTGTAAGTCTCAAAATGACAAACTTCGTAATTGTAACATGGAATGGTACAAAAACTACGGAATGTAACATTTGTAATACCAGGAGCTAGTACATGTAAGTTATGCCCACGAATATAAAATAATTATTATTTCGGTGAGCACCAGCCTTAAGCCTAAATATTATAAAAGATTTGTTAAGCAACAAATCTGTGAATAGTGTTTTGGATAACCGTGGTTGATAAAATTTTTCTCCTTCTTTTTGGAAACGGCTGTTGGCCATCCAATCTTCCTTCAAAATTCGTTAACAATTTGTTCTGCGTAATTTTTAAAGTTATCCTGTGAGTTAGCACATCATAATTATCAAAAACGTCGTCTTGTTGGAACATACTCAGATGAACCATTTGTGAGATAATTCATATTGAACATTTAAAACAGAAGGAATGTTGAATACCACGTAGGAAAACCACAAAAGAGGTTATGGCTATTTAATGAGAATTTTTTAGGGGTACACAGCTCCCTTAGTAAGAAAACGAGTAGTTCAACAAGAAAAAATTTTGTATTGTTACAAGCATTCATATTAGACAATCCATCACCAGAGATAAAGTAATTATTATTCCATTAAAATGAAGACAGCAATAAATGCAAGCCGTATTCCTGATGCAAAAAAATTTACAAATTTTCTGAGAGTCCTGCGATATTAACCATCCCAGAGAATCTCGAAACGTGGTGGTGGAGACCAGGAACCCTTTCTATAAGGATTAATTCCCAAAAACGAAGGACCAGACACGCATAATTCTTCGCACCATCCTCTCGGCAACAGTTGCACAGCTACCAGAGCGCACGCCTCCTATCAAGGCGAGCTAGGCGGGGGTCGCACTTGTATTACCGTGCATGTGGGAAACGCGATTGATGCCAGTGCCAACAGTATCACCCGTGATGGACTTGGCGATGTCCGGCAGATATTCTCGTGACACTTCACCTCAGTCACCGACCTAAACGTCCTCACCCATTTTAGCTGCTAAGCTCTCTCTCAACTCAAAACACATGGTGTTCTCTGAAAACACTTTTATGGTGTGAATGTGTGGGCCGCCCACTACGATGTTTTGTGATTTAAGAAAGTCGCTAATTACCATTGTTCATCAAATAAAATAACTGAAGAAAAGTAACCGACGTGTAAAAACAATTTAATTTTTATTTTGAAATGTCGCACACCCAGCTTTCCAGTGGAAATTATCAATGTTCTGGTAGCTTGTCGGCCTAGAATCAGTCCTTTCAACTCTTAGAATGGAGGAGCTGTTCTCCATAGGAAGATATTTGTTCGCTAAAGTTTTGAGAATATAGATATGTATTATGTACATTTAAAAATAAATGTGGGGGCACCCTGAAAAAAAAACCCTTATTCTTTTTGAACACCAGCTACGGCCATGAGATAATATAATACCAGCAAATAACAGCACCTATGTACTAGAATATATTTATTTTAAATTTCAATATTCTTTAGGCATTTATTTTTAAATTACTATTTATTATGCACATATATTTTAATACCTTATAAAATGCTAATATTGTTATAATACCATATAATATGAATATAGGCATACAAAATATGCGATAGCAATATTATATGCTGTTATTATATTTTCGTTTGGGTATTGCTGGTGTGAACAGTGTATAAAGATTTTCTCTTGGTATTCGCCCGATTTTTAAACTTATATATGTATATTCTTTCTGTATTAAACGAGCAAAAAATTTCTTCCCATGGACGACCGCTTCTCCATTCTGAGTAATGATCAGAGTGATTCTCAGCCGACAAATTCCTAGAACCTAAAAATATACACTGAAGAGCCAAAAAATGTGTACACCTGCCTAATATCGTGTAGGGCCCCCGCGAGCTCGCAGAAGTGCTTCAAGACGATGTGGCATGGACTCGACTAATGTCTGAAGATATGCAGGAGACAACTCACACCATGAAATCTGCAAGGCAGTCCACAAATCCATAGGAGTGCGAGGCGGTGGAAATCTCTTCTGAACAGCACGTTGCAAGGCATCCCAGATATGCTCAATAATGTTCATGTATGTTGATTTAGGTGACCAATGGAAGTGTTGTAAGTTAGAAAAGTGTTCCTGGAACCACTCGGTACCAACTCTCTATGTGTGGGGTGTCGCATTGTCCTGCTGGAATTGTCCTTATCCGTCGGATGCCCAATGGATATGAATGGATGCAGGTGATCGGACAGGAAACTTACGTATCTGTAACCTGTCACAGTCGTATCTAGACGTATCAGGGGTCTCATTTCACGACAACTGCACACGCGCCATACCATGGCAGAGCCTCCACATTCCTAAACAGTCCTATGTTGACATTTAGGGTCCATGGATTCATGAGGATGTCTCAATACCCGTACACGTCATCCACCTGATACAATTGGAAACGAGACTCGTCAGACCGGGCAACGTGTTTCCAGTCATCAACAGTCCAATGGCGGTGTTGGCGGGCCCAGGCGAGGCGTAAAGCTTTGTGTCGTGCAGTCAACAATGGTACATGAGTGGGCCTTCGGCTCCGAAATCCCATATTAATGATAGTCCGTTGAATAGTTCGCACGCTGGCACTTGTAGATGCCCCAGCATTAAAATATTTGCCAATTTGAGAAAGAGTTGCACGTCTTTCCCGTTTAATGATTCTCGTCGGTCGTCATTTGTCCCGTTCGTTCACGATCTTTTTTTGGCCGCAGCGATGTCGAAGATTTATTTTTTTACCGGATTCCCTATATTCACGGCACACTCGTGAAATGGTCGTATGCGAAAATCTAAATTTTATCGCTGCCTAGGAGATGATATGTGCCGACTATAACACCACGTTCAAACTCACTGAAATCTTTATAACCTGCCATTGTAGAAGCAGTAACCGATCTTGTAACTTTGCCAGACGTTTGTTGTCTTATATAGGCGCTGCCGACCGCATCGCGTTTCTCTGATTGGTTATATACCTCTGTTATTTGTATACTCACGCCAATACCAGTTTTTCTGGCACTCCAGTGTATTTCACAGGAAAACTTATGTGTTGGACTACGTTTCTGACAGCTGACTTCATAAATGAAAATATTTTCACACGTCGGTTCCTCTCCGTCACAGATCTGCGTTGATTAATATTGGTAATAAGCGATTTTCTTAAAGCACGAAAATAACGTATTGGGCGAACTGGCCCACCCACCCGCACCAGTAAATTTTTTTCAGGTGAAACAGTGTGTTCTGAGTTGAGAGAGAGCTTAGAAGCTGTTATGGTTGAGGACGCTTAGGTCGGTGAAGAAGGTGAATAGTCCCAAGAAAATTTGCCACAAATCGCCAAGTATATCACGGGAGATACTGTTGACAATAGCATCTATTACGTTTCCCACATGCGCAAAAAAAAAGGTGCGACCCCCGCCAGGAATCGAACCTAGCTCGCCTTGATGGGAGGCGTGTGCTCTGGTAGCTGTGCTACTGTTGTCGAGAGAATGGTGTGAAGTATTGAGCGTGTCCGGTCCTTTGTCAGTGTCAAACAATCATTAGAGAAAGGATGCCTGGTATGCCCCTCTACATTTCGTGGTTCTCTGGAATGGTGATTCTCGCAGTGTTAAATAAAAACTTGTAAATATTTATGCGTCGGGAATAGGGAATGCATTTATTGCTCCGTATTTTAATGGAATAAAGAAATACTTTAACTCTGTTAAAGGATTAATATTGATAACTTTTACTTGGGTAGGCATGGGCTCGTTTTCATCCAAGGGCGCAAGGCATTGTTAACAAACATGAGGATGTGTCTGACGTAATCGCCATGGTTCAAAACAAAGTAGATGGTTTTTTACAATCTTATATTCGTGACTAAATCTTGAACTCTGTTGTACCAGGCAGCAAGGTTTTCATATTAGATTGTTTCGTAAATATAAAATGTTGTGTTTTTCCATCGTGCTTGGTATCAACGGCAATTGTTTTTTAACGGTATTTTCCGTGTTGATTCATATCAAGGTTAAAGAGAGGATATTTTTGCATGACATGCTCCCACGTCAATACTCCTGATAATCACAATCGAAACGACGTTAAGTCCTGTATGTTATGATTATTCCGTAAATAATACAGGTTATAAGTCATTTTCTGTGTGATTACTCCTATGTTTCTTCAGAGTATATGGGATTTCGTTCCAGCTTGAAGAGTTTCGTAAAAGGGAAGGGCCTGCATTCGATAATAAAGTTAATGCTGTCGGTGAATCTGTAGCGATATTTTTATGTCTCCACACATCTCGTCACTTTTTATGCTGAAAAAATTGACATAAAGACAAGAACACCGACTCCATATTACTTAAATACCCCAATGAATTTGTTGATAGACTCAGACATTTGATACCCTTGCATACTAAATATTTCGATGAACTTAAGGAAAAGGGTTACATCGAATGAAGCCATTATTTACCATCCATAATTTGCAAACATCAGAGAAAAGCAAAGATTAATAGCGTGTAAAAAAAGGATAATATATTTTTGTTCTCTAAGTTGTGCAATTATAATTTATTGAACCGTATCCTACTGCTATACTGAAAAACTTTATATTTCAGTGGTGTATAAAATCGAATGCAAAGATTTGTTTTAGAGAAAAATTAAACGAGAAAGTGGGTCACAGGGAATATAGTTCAATGTGAATTATTATGTCTTCGTCGGGCAGTTTAATTAGGCTGAGTTTTATTTGGCAAACAAACCAAATGAGGAAGGAATATTAATGAGGGATAAAATCGCGAAAATCTTTGAGCGACCCTGGCAGGAATCGAACATGTTTCGTTGTATTGTGAGGGAGATGCGAAATGAAAAATAGGCTGGTGTTTATTTGGACCTCCTGTTCGAAAATGTGTGTACAAAAAAAAGTATGCTGTACGCATACTCGTGATGGGAAACGAGAGCTCTAGCCACTGCAGTCCCCCTTTTATGTGACACCCTGGAAGAGGTCATCGTTTCAAAATGGGCCTGGGGTGCCGTTTTCGATGGGCCGCCTTAACAGATGTGTCCAAATCTTCATAATTTCACAGATTGAAGTAGGCCTTATGACCTAAGTAAGCTCTCCTGCAGCCTTGTACTTTTTTAATTTTGCATGGGTAAAACCCTCATGTTCGTAAACATGAGTGTTTTTAATACTTTTTTTGTGAATCTATTGCTTATGTACTTGCATTATACGAGATTTTGCTTCTTTTTATTGCATCACGAGGTGCTGATAGAGCGCAAGTATGCTAGCAAGCATCAGAACTCTTTCTGGGCATGATGGAGCCCAAATATTGTCGCTAAAATGAACACCGTTAATGGATGATTGAGATCCTTCTTCAGATATTCAAAAATGTATCGTTGGTTTGTCTAAGAGATACACTGGCATGCGTGGGACGAAACATAATCAACGTTGGTATGTATCTCTGCAGTTCCATAATAAACTGGGGACTATTTTAGAATAGGCATTAAGCACTGATATAATAAATTGTGTACTCGTAAATTAAAAAAAATTAATTTAGGATACAAGATTTTATTAATTTTTTTCAATTGCCTGAGTTTTTGTTTTTGAAAATAGACTTTTCCTCTAAAGGTCAAATATTAATACATCCTAAAATAAATAGGTTTTTTTTCCACCTCAGAAAAACGCTTTGATTCGGAAATATAAATATGTAGCACTGTTCGGTGTAAGAAGTGTATCATCGTAAGTTCGTTATTTGGAAAAAGTTTTCTCCTATTTTAATAATGGTAGTCATTTATCTGTTACCATAATTAGTTTTCATGTGCGTGTGTATATATATATATATTGATAAATAAAATATGTGCAGAAATTTTTTACTTTTCCCCACCGCAACAAAGGATAAATATTTTATTCATAAAACGATGATTGCATTCGTATTTGCAGATGTGAGCAGGTCGAATATTCTGTTAGATTCCCCAAAACCCTCTTACGAAAACGCTTTAATACATGGGTCATTATGTGTCTTCAAGGATAACTTACAGGCCATTTTGTGTTATGTGTCATTCATGGGTCATTTATAAGTCATTTTTTGTCAAATAAGTGTCATTATGGGTAATTTTATGATTATATATGGGCCATTATGGGTCATAAATTATACCTTGTCCTTGTAGTGCTCTACGTTTCGCCTGTGCCAGATAGGCACACCTTCATCTGTACTTGAAACATATCATTGTTTTACTGATGGTCTAAACAAAACATTGTTAACATTACACTGAACATAACACTGATTGACACGCGGTTGGAACACCAAAACATAAACGTTTGGATAAATTAAACTCGTTTTCTTAATGGCGGTGAAGGTTTTTGGTCGTGGGTGACTTTATTGGCAACAACGAATTGCTGAAATTGATGCCCAGAACACTCTGACTTGACATGAGGAAATGTTTTAATATATTAAATAAAACATCCCGAAGCACTCTGCAACCTTTATACAAAGGACACAAACACACGCCTACTTACAATAAAACTCCTCAATTAATTTGCTTTAAGTTGGTAATTTACAATAAATTTGCACTGATAATTATACTGTATGGAAAAACTTTCATCTCGGTATGAAGCCCTTCTTTCCAATCTGGGCACAGGGAACTTGCTGCCTTAGTACCAATGCCCTGCTCGAAAACGCTTTTCTCACTAAAATTCGTATTTTGTGAGTAATTTAGCAAACTACGTTTTAACAATAAAATGGTATATCTGAGCGAAATTGGGTATCATTAATATGCAGTAAGGTAAGATGCACAGCTATATTTAAGCAAGCGATATTTTTAAATGGAATTTTACAACATATATTCTTCTATTACGAAACTCTTCTTGTGATGAATGCAGTAGGTATGCTAGAACATCCTCACCTACGGCTTCTCTCCACTTGACTTCTAAGACACCAAATTCGTAACCATCAACAATATGTCCTAATGAATACAGCAGAGGAGAGGAAGCTGCAAAAGTCATACTCCGTGTTATTTGAACTACATCTATGTTCCGATGTGAGGTAGGTGCTTAAGTGAACAGTTAATGCTCGGCTCATCGCGTGTCCTCTTAACAAGAAAGCTAAACCATATCTCACTAATGTTTCCTGGGAAGTGATGGAGAAGAAGCAGTACCTAGCTTAAATTACCGCGAGATGGCGCCACGGGCGGCTTGAAGTAATTACACAAATCCACTGTGCTGGCCAAGCTGCGAACCTTAGGTGAATTCCTCAAGAGAGCGAGGGACAAAAATTGACGATTAATACGATTAAATAAATTTAAAGAATATTATTAAATAAAAATCTAGAAAAAATATAGAACAATTACAAAACATTTTTCGCCAACTTGAAGTATCATTCTTCAGTGTTGCATTCATAATGAAAGACACAGTCAAACAATGAATACAGAGCACTACGAAGACAGCGAGAGTACTGACTGGTATGCACATGACCACACATCCAGCAGTGACACTGCAAGCACAGACCTGCTGTCATAGACACCGGCGTGTAGTCGACGCCGCATTAACACGAGAAACACCAGACGATACCAAGCAATTGTACGGAGTGAATAATAAATGACCACAGTGCGGTCGTATCATGGTATAGCCCACCATGTCGATCATTACGTCCATATAACCCGATGGTGTTGGGAGCAGTGCTTACTTAAAGGCACTCACGGAAAAAAGGCTAATGACGAACGAGATCAACTCCTTGTTTAGAGGAGAAATGGATTGTACACCAGGCGCGGAGGGATACCATCGTGACCAGGTTCACGATACTGGCGAGTGTTAGTGCTCCTGTGTGTCCACAGACCATTTCCTTATAGCTGGCGAAGGCGAATCTGCTACCCCAGCGCTCATTATGTATGCTGCAATTAACTCTGACACAACAGCTCTCCGTCTGCTGTGTACCAAGCCAGAGCAATGTGGAAAGCCCCAGACTGGGGATGTGGGGTGTTTAGTGATGAATGCTACTTCATAACGGGGACTGGTCATCGCGCACGGGTGTGGAGAGCACCTAGAGAACATGACAATCCCATTCTCGCAATCGAGCGGCACTTTCCCCAAGGCAGGCTATTTGGCCTGGGGAGCCATATACTAAAATATTTTATCCACTCTCTTTATATTACGTGGAACATTAATGATCCAGTGTTATGTGGTCAACATCTGCTCCGTTTTCTGGCCGAAATTCCTGGTGCAANATTACGTGGAACATTAATGATCCAGTGTTATGTGGTCAACATCTGCTCCGTTTTCTGGCCGAAATTCCTGGTGCAATATTCCAGCAAGATAAAGCCAACCGCACATTGCACAGTCGCCCAGAACTGCTTGCATCATGTCTGAACACTACCTTGGCCTGCCCGCTCACCTGACATTTCACCAGTCGAGAATGTGTGGGACCAGTTGAAACTCCAACTGCCGCCGTGCCTCAGTATCCAGGATTTGATACTCAATGACCAACAATACTTGGCCCGTCTGCCCCAGGACAACAGCCGGCGGTTGCTGGGCTCCATACCATACAGTGTTGCAGCATGTATCACAGTGCGAGGAGGTGCGATGAACTACTGATTATAACCGGGTNGGGCTCCATACCATACAGTGTTGCAGCATGTATCACAGTGCGAGGAGGTGCGATGAACTACTGATTATAACCGGGTGGCATTCCCCAGATCCATATGTAATGGTTCAGTCGTAATTGTTTTTGTGATCATGTGTATTACTAATATTATTCATTACTTCTCTTAATTCTCAGATCCATCCGATGCATCCTGCGAGCGGAAGTTTTTTCTACCAGCAGTGTATTTGTGTTGCTAAAATGCGTGCTTAAATTCGGTATAACATATAATTCTTAGAGAGTACGAAATTCTGGCAATACGTTTTCCTAGAAAGTTTTCCATCGTTGTAGTGTAGANGGGCTCCATACCATACAGTGTTGCAGCATGTATCACAGTGCGAGGAGGTGCGATGAACTACTGATTATAACCGGGCGGCATTCCCCAGATCCATATGTAATGGTTCAGTCGTAATTGTTTTTGTGATCATGTGTATTACTAATATTATTCATTATTTCTCTTAATTCTCAGATCCATCCGATGCATCTTGCGAGCGGAAGTTTTTTCGACCAGCAGTGTATTTGTGTTACCAAATTGTACGCTTAAATTCGGTGTAACATATAATTCTTAGAGAGTACGAAATTCTGGCAATACGTTTTCCTAGAAAGTTTTCCATCGTTGTAGTGTAGAATCGAACCAATTAGGTTTTTGTATTTTGTGTTTAATATCCTGGAGACATGGATTATCTTCTTTAGCATTTATTTGTGCTTCCCTCACACAAAAAGCTTAGTTCATTTCTGTGGTGTTGTTTGAACTGAGCGTTAAAAAGCTGCGTAACTGGGCGATAGTGATGGCGCGAGAATGCAGGCTGTGTCCGAATTTCTCTCCAAGTATGCATAAGCCCGTACTTGGCCCTATCTGTGACGTCATTAAGTACTTACTAGCGCTCTCCCAATTACAAGTATAGTACACTGAGGGTCTATAGTCGGCATATACATGAAGTTGCTTATCTGCTGACCGTATTAGCGTACTTACGGCAGTCGCCATATTTGTTTTATTTGTCATTGCGGCTGCTCAGAGGCTGTAAAGAACGCCAGTTATGAAAATATTTCATGTTATACGAAATTTAATTATAAAGTAAGTAGGTAAGCTTAGAACATAATTAATGTTAGTAACAGTGTTTTCGGTTTTTTTTTTTCTTCTGATAGCATTCGTATGCGTCTACATCAGCGACTTGCAAACAAGCTATATAAAAAATGTAGTTTGATAGATGATTTTTTGTTGTGTAATTACAGAGACGCCTAACATTTCCGGAAGTTTACGCTAAAAACATAATAGATACCTTTTCCCATCGTGTATTTTTAGTTTTTCAATTAATTTTTACTATAACATGTTTTCTATTTGTTCGTTAAGTTGGGAGCACTTACACATGAAATCAAAAATCTAAAAAAACAGCTTTATAAAAAAATCTATACGGAAAGAAACAAGCTCTATTTATAAATATATAATGCATATCAANACATAATAGATACCTTTTCCCATCGTGTATTTTTAGTTTTTCAATTAATTTTTACTATAACATGTTTTCTATTTGTTCGTTAAGTTGGGAGCACTTACACATGAAATCAAAGATCTAAAAAAACAGCTTTATAAAAAAATCTATACGGAAAGAAACAAGCTCTATTTATAAATATATAATGCATATCAATAATTTAGACTTGTATGTTAAGCAAATTTACCTATCATTACGATGTTTAATCATTTGTTGTGCGTAAATACCACATTGTATCAAAATATTAATATAAAGTACATATTTATATGTGTTTATTGAAGTGTCTTATGACCAGTATTTATAACCTCTTTAATCAGGAAGAAAAATTTAACAGTGGCTGCATAGAGGCTAATATATCTAGTGTCATTATTGGTATCATAATAATCAGGTTACTTGGGGAAAAGGTAGCTAAATGTAGGATGCTTACCTGTAATAACTTATGGAGTTATGTAAATTGAAATATTATTATAATATTTAGATATATTCTTAGACGTAACTTATCTATGTTGTTGAAATATGGTGTTGTTTCTTGTTATGGTTTAAAATATTTTCCATCTCCCTTATTTGATTGCTGTGCATCTATTGTGAGAGATCATTCACTGTGTAAGGGAGTTTTTGTTTTGGTTGGTCGTGTGCGTCTTCAGATAATGTCAATGTTTCATAATGACTTAAGGTTAAATTATTTGCACGTGAGCTCATCAGATGCAAGGCCAGAGTAAGTGGTGCCAACAATTACTCTTTATATGAAAATGTGCTTAGATATGTTCGAAGAATCGTTTTTGAAAACCTTATGAAAAATATGTACATGATGCAAAAATGTACATGTAATAAAAATGATTTGTCGCCTGCCTGAGCAGAAGATAGACGAGATTATTTTAATACGCGTCACGAGGATTGCCCTGCCCAAGGAAATTATGTAGAGAAATAAGTTGCTGTGCTTTTCCTGAAAGACAACTCGGAAGGAAAATTATAGTCTGGATACTAAGACAAGCAGCCAAAATTTAAGCATAAGTGCTTAAGAACACACAGTTAATTATTCAGAAATTATCCATACCAGTGTATTCGTTTAGTTAAAAAGCGGGAACAGTAATTGCTTCACCTATACATTCATTGTGTAGTTCGTACATTTGTTCAGGAAAGGGTCAAATGCGTAGGTAAGTTCCCAACTTCGTATAATAGAGATGCTAAATATTATTTATTTGCAGCTTGATGAGAGGTACGCCCGCTCAAGTTTTCGCAAGATACTGGATTTAGATACATTCACTGAGTTTTGCAAGCCCATCAGTTGCGCGGTTTACGTTCACCTGTTACTTTCATCTCTGAAAATTTCCTAGGACAATACGGAATGTCACAATATCTACATTAAATAAGCATCTAAATAGTTATTACTATTGTATTGGGATGTAATTCGAGAAGGTATTACATAAAGTAGTCGTGCTATTACAGAGGAATGACTAGGCCTCGACAGCCACTAGCCCGCACTCTTTGTTGCTTACAAAGAATTACAAATCACATAAGTCTTCCCTTCTGAACACCCATACCAATTTCTGTCTTTTTTAAATATTTTTATACTCAATTTGATGATACTTGTTATCTCTATTTTTCTTCATTCGTGAAAACTATCTTTCAAAATCATGTTTCTTTCGTTTGCATAACGTGAATTGAAAATAGTCTTTATTAAAGACTATTTTCAATTACTTTACTTCCAAACTAAACAATTTAGATTAATTCTAAGTCCCTTTAGCTCTTAACTAGTATATAAGTACAGCCAGAGTAAAGGAAAATTATCCCATAATTATAAGTGCCTTATTAATGAATTGTTTATATTTCAAAACATGCACATTTAAACATTGACTATATTCTAAATATTTTATTTATAATAAACATTCTGTACGTGTTTTCGTCTTTAGAAGAGTGTTTATAAATTTCGTTTCAAATATTTACCTGCTCACGAACACCCATCTAACACATCCAGATATTTCAAAACTTCCTCCTGAACCTAGCCAAAGTATCTGCAGCTAAGTGCGTTCTGTGTTGTGTCCTGAGAGGATAAGTGACATGTGTGTCGCAAGTGTGCGTTGTTCAAGTTCTAAAATAAAACAACAGGAGTTGACACATCGAGTCCCAGTAACATATTTGTGCGAGACATGGGCCAAAGACTTACAGACTGTAAGTCCACAGTCAATCCGACAAACTAGAACACCGCTTTTTAATTACAATTTCAACGTATACTGTTTACATTGCACCTTAGAATCTCCAACATTATATATCGTGGTTCCAGAAAATCGGCGATTATAAACAGTCATTTCTTGTATTAATTTGAATCCAGTAAGTGTAACTAGATAGCAAAGTGTTTCTCTTCTATTGTTACAAGCTAATCAGCAAAAATTTGAAACAACCGTCCATTTTACCCTATTTGGCTTAGTCTAATAACACGCTTAGTTTCCAATNATCAGCAAAAAATTGAAACAACCGTCCATTTTACCCTATTTGGCTTAGTCTAATAACGCGCTTAGTTTCCAATAAACTGAAGCAAGCAGCTGACTTAAAATTATTTGCATTATTTTGGTAATATATTTTTTTT